>JAYMTE010001776.1:0-12489 GCA_036897545.1 Pelargonium fulgidum
CAGGAGCCCAAGCCCTATGCCGCTGGACCAAATGTCTTTGGCATCACTAACAATTTCGTCACAACCAAAGTTCCAACTTTTGATTCTTTGTTTGGACCAGCCCTCAACCCGGTTCCAATTCCGACATGTGACATCCCTAACCGCGAATAGCAATTAGTCCACAGAATGTGGAATGTTTGCCAATTAACCCCCACGTGGCACTCTGTGGAGGATCACAAAGTCAGTGATGGGTCCCACAACCATTCATGCTGTGCAATCATATGACGCCACGTAGAAATAGTTACCATTTCAATTTTCAGACACAATGAGAACCGCACTATCAGAACAAGAACATTTTTATTTTGGGTCAATAAAAAAGACCCCAACTTTTCAATTTTCAATCGCTATAAAATCTACCGTAAACAAGATTCTTAGTCTTTTGCACATTAATTTCCTCTCCATTTTCTTTTCTATTTTCTCGGGAAACAAACACCCGATAGAATCACATTCAAATTTCAAAACGAGAACCAAAGATGATGAAGGGTCGCCAGCTCTTCGCCGGGAAGCCGTGTTTTCTGGCGGTGGCTCTGACCGGTCTAATCCTCGGAGCGCTGGTCATCGCCAGTTTCGTCCGGTCGTCGGACAACAACCTCCTCTGTTCTCTCACGTTCTCCAATGACCGTTCCGGCGACGGCGAATACGCCGCGACGCCGATCCAGCTCCGGGCCATCCTCCACTACGCGACGTCGTCGGTGACGCCGCAGCAGAATTTCGACGAGATCAGCATCTCCTTCAACATCCTCAACAAGCTCTCTCCCTGCAATTTCCTGGTTTTCGGACTCGGTCACGATTCGCTCATGTGGAGCGCGTTCAATCCGCGAGGCAAAACGCTGTTTCTCGAGGAGGATCCGGAGTGGGTGAAGACGGTTCTGAAGGACGCGCCGGATCTTCGCGCCCAGACCGTGAAGTACGAGACGCAGCTCCAGCAGGCGGATCAGCTGCTCGCGCACTACCGCGCCGAGCCGAATTGCGCGCCGGACAAGGCGTTTCTGAAAGGGAACCGGCGGTGCCGGCTCCCGCGCATGACGCCGCCCGCGGGCGGGTCGTGCCGCGGTGCCGGCTCGCGCTCAGCACGCTGCCGGACGAGGTGTACGACCGCGAGTGGGACCTGATCATGATCGACGCGCCGAGGGGGTGGTTCGCTGAGGCGCCGGGGCGGATGGGCGCGATATTCTCGGCGGCGGTGATGGCGAGGAACAGGAAGGGATCTGGTGTGACGCACGTGTTCCTGCACGACATTAATCGGAGGGTGGAGAAGATGTACGCCGAGGAGTTTCTGTGCAGAAAGTACCTGGTCAACGGCACCGGGAGGCTCTGGCACTTCGAGATCCCGCCGGCGGGAAACGCCACCTCCAGTGGCTATAGATTTTGCTAAAATACGCCGCTGTGACGGTGCGTAATTTTAGTAGTTAATTTACTATTTTGTTCTCTCATACTCGGTCTGGGAGTGGAATGTGGGGGCAGATACGACGTGCGTTGCAGGCCGTTGATTTCTTATCCGAACGGGACGTAGAGCCGTAGATGAAGGAGATAGATTGGATTTTTTTTTTGTTCAGAGCAGAATTTTGGCTTTTTGTTTAGGAGGGTAATTTGGTCATTTGGCGACCGGTTTATTTACAAAATGGAAAGAAATAATACTACACTTAGCTCTGTTTACTATTATGTCTTTTTTGTTGTTTGTTATAAACAGCAAATAGTTTCTAAATGGATTCATTAGCGCATATATAAATGGAAAGCAAATCTAATTCAAAATGATATTTCCCAAGAAATTTATACTTTTTGGATAAAAGACTCAATTTGGTTCTTGAACTTTGGTGTTTCGATTCAATTTAGTTCTTGAACTTTTGTTAATTTAAATCAGTCATTGAACTTTCATGTTTTGACCCAGTTTAGCCCTGAACTTTCAGTTGATTTGAAATGGTCCTTGAACTTTCACATATTGACCCAATTCGGTATTTGCCCTAAAAGCTTATATAAAAAAATTCATTTGGTCAATATTTGAAAGTTCATAGACCATTTTTGGTCAATTCAAAATTCAAGAGCTAAATTAGGTCAAAACATGAAAGTTCCGGACCAAATTTGATTAAAAAAATGTGGAAAGCAGAAGTACTAATTTAGAAGCCCAATTTTGCATCATGATCACATGTGAAGCCCAACTAGAGGGGCACTCAAAAGTGATCCATTGTTCATTCATTTTATGTCCATTTAATATGGCTCGACTTGAATTCAGTTTAGACTTATTTGTTTACCATACAATATACTTTATTATTTTTAATTCTAATATCCTATTAACTTCAATTATAATTATTTATATTATATCATTTAATTTTTCTTTTTGAAATTTATAGTTGCTCTATTCGGTCCGGTTTCCATTCGGGCCATTGACAATTGATCTAGTCCAATTCATGGACCAATTCTGATCGGTTCGATTTTCAGTCGTTTTATAGAACATCCAGTCTCGATCTAGTTCAGTCCAGTTTTGGAACGATGCCTGATCCTATCTACATATAAAGATCATAGTATACAACTCCTTTAAATTAAATACAGTTTGGTTTGAACTTTGAAGCATTTATTGGGTGCATCTTTGTTGAGAAAAAAGGGAACTAAATGGCAAGAGCAAATACAAGATTCTAGTACCTCACATCACATGCCAAACAAGCAACAAAAGTTCTTTATTTACACTAGGTTCTTATTTATCACAATTTCACTTCTTTGGGCATCAAATAAACTATATACACTCATTGTGTGGTATCAAATGAGCTCCTCCTAACCAAGAGGCAAGTGACCTTGGATGGGTGAGCATGTGTATTGTCAAGTGTGCACATCACAAAATCCGGCCGGTGGAGCGCCAGGTTGAGCCGCTCCTCCCCGAACACGAGACCAGTCGCGTCTAGTAGCACGTGCCACGAGTTGCGGTGGGCCTCGGAGATCCAATGCATAGAATACCTAGTCCCGTCAACGACCGCGGGATAGGAGAAAAGCCCTTTAGGGATGTGCTTGCACTTTTTCCTAAAATGTTGGCTAAGTTGAGACCCTTTTATCCTCAAATCCAACCAAGTCTCCGGAGCCGGCACAACTTTAGCTTCTTTACTAATAGCATAGTCTCTTAACCCATCAAATTGGTCACCAATAATGGTCAAATAGTAATTGCCCTTGAAAAATGGGTAACTCTCACCAATCATCTCCATAGCTTCTTTGTAATTGGTCATGAAGAGGACCAAATAGTCTAATTCATTGAGCCCACAATGCTTCAATGCCCTGTTCCCAGCTTGGATCTCCGGGATGGAAATGAAGTTGCCTAGAAAAGACGCTTTCTTGGCGAAAACATCGAGCAATCGGGAGGGCTCCAACGGGGTCTTGTCGAGATCCGAGAGGGTGTTGCTAGTGAAAGAATGTGAAGAGGAGGAGGGGGCAAAATTCTTAGGGGAAAATGACTTGTTAGGGGGCTTTTCGGGGTCCGGGCTAGCCTCGGATTCTTCGTTGATGCCTAGGTTTTCAAGATCGAATTCGAGGTTGTTCTTGTTGGTGTGATCTCCATCCACAAGTCCATTGCAGTATTGTGGGTACTTTGCAAATACATATTGCTCAACATATTGCATTTCAGTTGGTGTGATTGGACCTGACCATCTCAGGTCTAGACCATGGAGTGTTGATATGGCTTCAGCTACCAAGTGTGCTGGAATCATGGTCAGTCTCTTCTGTTTTTTGAATTCAAAATCAATGTAAAGATTTCAAATTTATGACAATTTCATGGACAAAAAATCAATCAAAATTGAAAAGTGCTAAAATAAAGTGTGTATAGAGCTTGCCTTGAAAACCATGCTACTTGGTCTACCACTTTGAGCTGGTAGTTTGGGTACTGAAGCTAAGCACATATCCTCAGCTTTGGCATTCACCATATCCTACTCACAGGTAGCAAATTGAGATCACAAAGGATACATATTCAGGTCTCGTTTGTGTTGTCTACTTCAATTGTATATATATAAAAATATGTTTGCAGAGGTAACTATAAAGACGTAAAATATCGGTACAAAATAAAAGTTTTGTTTGGTAAAACACAATCTGGAAGACCGACTGAAGGTCGACCGTGGCACTTGAATGATTTACCGCATAAAGTAAGAACATGTATATCTAAATACGGGGTAGACTCATATATTTTCTGGTTCAATCACACTTTTTCTTTTGATTAACAAGTAAAAAATATCACATCGTAACAATTGGTCTGGATTGAGGCTATTTTGATCGTCAACCATTGCCTAATCAGGAGCAATTTTGGGTGTAAAATACCCACAAAAACTACAAGACATCGTGTAGGAGCCTCCAATCTCTTGTGGAGAATGCTCTAGTCAAACCTTTTGTAGACATTCATTGTCCAAAAGTCGTTATTCCATATTTCAACATCCAAACAAGCTCATGCCAAACTTCCGGCTGAATGTCTACCGATATTCACCTCTATGGGAGATAAGAAAAGGACTCAAACAAGCACAAGTATAAAAGCCAAAAAGTAAAAAAGGAACTCACCATCATATACCAATAGGGCCTAAAGAGCAACAATGGTGAATATCTGAGTAGCTTGAAGAGACTATTGTGGAGAACAGAAGGCAATAATGTCAGATGATGATTAGCATCTTTTGGTGGATGAAGGAAATGGAGATTGAAATTATAGGTATTAAAGAAACTAAAAGGACTTGAAGACAGAGAGAAAGGCCTACTAGTCATGACATCAACCACCCACAAAATGCAAACATGCTACAGTTGTCTCCATATAATTTTATTTGCATTATAGTATTATGTTATGCATAAAAAACCTATATTTGAGGAGAAAAACAACACCCACAAGTCAATAACCTCCATTATGGACCAAGTGATGCATGATCGAGACTTGTTTGGGTTAATAAACATTTCTCTAAGCTCTAAAAAGTTCTATCAAATCGATATCAGTATGTCGAATACATGAATGAAGTACTCTAAGTGAATCATTGATGTCACGACCTAGTCAGAATTCACGATTATGTTTAATAACTTGGAATATAATTAATGATTTGGCAAATGGCAATAGGGTCTTCAATTAGTTTTGGTTAGTCTAACTTGAAAATGCTGTTTCTTAGGTCACAAAGGAGAATTTAAAATTTGAAAGAGATGGTGACTGGTGGGTGGGGGCAGAGGAAAAAATACAAGAAAAATACAAAACTGTGACAAATTGGAGATGAGGCTAAGAAGAAAAATAAAGAGGAAGTGAGAATCTTTATGAAGTGAAAAGGACTAGTCATCTGTGGAGTCAGTCTATGACTCAATAAGAAATTGCATTCAATCTTCATTACACCTCACATAATATGGTTTTATGTGATTAAACAATGTTGCATTACCAGAGGACAGTTTGGATTTTGGCCATTGGTTTTCTGTCAAGGTGGAATTTGGAGAAATTAATGTTAAGGGCTTGTTTGGGACTTCTATTTACCTTTTGAGGAGTGAATGTCTATAGATATTCAATCAAAAGTAACTTAGTTGTTAGAGAAGAGTGAACGACTTTCAAACAATGAAAGTTTGTATGAGGTATGACAGAAATTTTCTCCACAAGAGATTGGCAGTTCTTACACAATGGCTTGTACTTCTTATGGGTATTTTACACTGGAGCCATAGTGAGATATTTGTTTTAATTATGTTTTTCAAGGAAAAAACACACTACTGTTGATCCAAAGAAGATATGAATATTGACATTGAATTTAAATATACATTTTTTTACTTTACGCATTAAACCGTTCTAAGTTTACAATCGACCTTTAGTCACTAGACTTTGATGTGTTACGAGTATATATATATTATTTCACAATTGATTTACCATTAGAAGACCAAAAGAGTATATCAGTCAATCTCACTTTTATTATAATCTTTATATACTGTACCACTAGGTTGATTGTGAAGATGATTATGTTATATTTAATATATATACCTAAAGACAATTTAATAAATTCATAATTATAATCTTAATTTTAAACAATTTTATCAAATAACTTAGTTTCCAAAATTCCTTTAGAATCCCTTTTGATACGTTATTTTACCAAACAAAAACATTATTCTCTACGAACATTTCACTTTCTTCTGGAACCTCCATAAGCCTATAGAGAGGTTTTAAGCAAACACAAACTAGCCCTAACTCCACTACAATAATTCACAAGCCAACAGCTTTGTAGTGAGAGCCATAAACAGTGGTCAAGAATTTTCTTCTAAATGACATGCATTTGAGCCAAATATAAATTTATAGTTATAAAAAACTGAGCAATTGAACTATCTATTGACTGACTGGATGATGTTATTGACCTATAATAACACCAAGAGTACCTCAAATAACAGACTATAGAAACTGCGAAAACGGGTGAATTACAGAACCATAGATGGTCGGCATTCTATACAAAACAAGTATCGGAAAATACCCTACAAAAAGTACTTCATCCGATCGTCTCTTTTCATAGCATTGTATATTGCTTGGACCTTGAACATGAAAATAAAAATCCAACATCAGGAACAAGACTGTTAAAAAGAAGCAGAATTTACAGACATATCTATGAGTGTTGAATCTGAGTGAGAGAGAGTACCTGCTCACTGGAAATGACTTGAACAGGACCAATGTTCACCGACACATATTTGCCTCCTGATGATATTTTCTGCTTCACATGACCCTGTTGTGATATAAAATAACATCAGACATGGCAAGTCCAGTACACTTTCATGGGATCGTCTTTGTAAACACACAATTCAAGAATGACACAACTAACTCAGGAAAGAGCAAGAAAATATTCATGCACGCACACGTCACTACAAGTTTCCACTCCTACAATTGAGTGAGAAGGTAATTTACGCTGCCTTACTCTTGCTATTGGATGTTGTTTCATAACTCGAACCCAGCTCAATGTTGTGCCAAATCTGATGCTCACTCTCTAGCAAGATGTGTTGTGATGCCAAGTTAAAATTAGAGTTTAGACAAACTGTTCATGGTTATCTGTAATTATACCAACTGGCATCACTTCCAATCTTGAAATGAGATTAAAGATGACTCTATGCCCAAGTCGGCCAATGAACTTACCGACACATAAAAATGGTACTAATAGTTCTTCCAAACATATTTCGCAGCATGATAACTAGAAAGGAATGGCTCAATGCCTAGTAGGCATCCCCACTACAAGTTACAAATTTTTCGCAAATGTTTTTTTATTCGCTGGAGTCTTTCACATTAATTGACTGGTAGTCACTTAACACGGCATTTTGACTGTTTCCTAGAAACATCAGTTATAATCAATAAGCCGTGTTATGATGAATTAAATAACAAAAGTTGTTACGATGAATTGCCCACCACCAAGTTCTTCTATTCCTGAAAACTGGTCTTAACAATCCTTCTGAAGCACACATTGACAAGCAACCCAGTCCTAGCCTGCAATGCGGTAGGCTACCTTTCTCAAAGTTGCATCATGCACCTTATATAATGAGGACACAAATTAGTGAGAACATGATCTACTGATGTGTTTTGCTAGTTTGTTTTCTTTGGGCAAGTTATAATCTGAACCTCATTATAGCACAAATGATTAAATCTTGTCAAATGCAACTCATTCTGAGCCAGCCTTTTTCTACAAATCTCTATTTGCTTATGTAAATTATCATGACTGATTACAGAAACCTCCTATAGCACAACCCAACTATTTCCTCTTGCCATTCTCCTCCACATGGACCACCACAATGATCGTCGTTCCATGGTCAACCATAATTTCAATAATCACAGTATCAGAGCTGCCACCATAATTATATAAATTATTTAAATTTCATCACAAGACAAGAAGCAACCCTTTGCATGGACCACGTGCAAAGCAATAATAGGCTTGCACATGAGGGGGCGTGCTAGAGTCTAAAACTAATATTGAGTCTTCAATTATCATGTTAACTTTTTAGTTGATTTGGTCCTTTACAAAACTCATAATGCTGAAATTTTTATATCTTAAGGTTCACAACCTAAGGAATCTGCTCCTCTAGTCTCTTCTGCAGTTTGAGGTTTATCTTACAAAGACAAACATAGTAAACCATAAAATTTTACAACGAATCTGGTATATTACCTAGTTACCTACAGTATGTGGCATTGATTTAAACATGGGGACCACAAATTCACCTCAAACAAATAACAGATTTAAACATGGATATCAACAGTTCAGCCCAAAGACTATTATTATACCATTATCTACTTAGTGCTGGAAGAACAAACAATAGGCACACAACTATAGTTCTTACATGTTGCATTTGGAATGAATCTCATATGTTTCACCATTATTCACTTGATTCTTATTAAATGACTTCTTGCAAGCAATATGCTAACTCAAATAATAGAATGAAAGAAAAAACTCAATTTAGTCTCTGAACTTTCCTACTTGAACCCAATTTAATCTCTGAACCTTTTTTTACTCCAAAACAGTCCCTGAACTTTTGTACTTGGACTCAAATTGGTCAATGCTGTCAACACCCGGTAGCTTTTCCGTTAAAATGCTTACGTGGCAAATGGCGTTAAAAAATTATATACTAAAATGATAATCGCTTATACGTGACAAATAACTTGATTCGGGGACTATTTAGAGTAAACAAAGTTCAGGGCCAATTTAGGACCAAATTGTTATTCCTAGAAAAATTGAAGTAGTGCAATAAACTATGAAAGATGTGATTGGAGACAATAGAAAGCCAGCTTCTAAATGTTGGTCTACCGCAATGCATGTTGCAAACAAAAAGCACAACTTTCTGCTTATTTGTCACTATACAAGCATTATGTTCCTAGTCTTGGTAGACCCTGAATATATAGGCTACAAAACCGAGTGGAGAATCAAAACACCACATACCAGCTCACATGTTGATATAGACACTATCCAATTTTAAAACCATACAAGTAAATTATGCGGACAAAGATCTGCAACGCAAAGTGCAGGTATTTCCAACTTGAACATGTTTTCAGTAATGCAAATAAATTAGCTGAAAGAAAAGTCAAGGAATCTATACCTCAGGGATTGACATTTGAATTACAGATTCAACAGCAACAACCATAGCTTGCACAAAATCATCACCCCCAGTTCCAATTGCAGTAAATCCTCTAACTGTAGGGTATGTATTTACCTGTTTGGTTCATATGAACATAGTCATAGTTAATTTGAAAAATATTGATATAGCATGTAGCAACCACAAGTAAATCACTCATTTTGAACAGTGAGTATGATAGATACTGGTAGAGAATTCAATTGTTTGAATGAGTTCACTTGCATAAAAAAATGGCTATTAATACAAAACTTCACTTGTGAATGAAAAACCCGACATAATATTTTCTCTACATAGCTGCATTTGAAAAAGTCAACATGCTCAATAACAAACATTACAAGATGAATTGTTCCACACAAAGGCTCAAGATCCAATGGCAAGTGCAACACAGTAAGCCAAACCAAAGTCCATTTTATTTCAAATGTTATACACATTGCCCTATGTAATTTTAAAGAAATTTTAGTAGTAGATTTTGAATATAAAAATTCCAAAAAGAGCATAATTATATCAGGTTTGGAATTTTTTTAGGGTGGCTCTTCAATTAGGACAAATATAAACAATATATGTCATTAGAATCATATGCTTTCTTAATAAAAAAGGGTTAGCTTGTATATAACAACTCAACTCCTCACAGCAGTATAAGTGAAAAAGATAGAATGTCAAATGTTAAAAGAACATTGGTATCATATCATTGGAAAGAGAAAACTTAGAGATGATCAACGCCATACCTTCTGATCCAAAGCGAGCCATTCATTGGAAGAATCATCTGCAACTGTACCCCCAATAACCACATTTGTTGTTTGCCCAACCCTACCTTCTGTCTTAGACACCTCTGGATTTTACATCGACAAGTCTCTTTATCAATACAAAATCTAAAAATGACAACACAATTGAGCAAACTATACTCGAGCACAAAGAAAAAGAAGATAAAGAATACAACAAGCATCGTGATTTATTTCTTCCATATGATGGCAGAGCAATAAGCCTCAAACAGTTATAATAATAAAAAACAAGCAATCATGCCAACATTGGAGGGAGCAGATTAACACCCACAAGCCTTGGCTTGTGAAACCATGCTGCATCGGGGTCTTTCAAAGGAGTTACACTAAGCTCTAATACTTCTATTCTCTAAGAACAATTTGAAGAAACATTATGCCGATTCCTCAAAATAATAATGCTGCTCAAAGTACACGATGAGAATTGGAGAAAAAGCCTAATCCCCTAAGCCATTTTTTTTTCCAAAACAACAAAAAAAATACTAATATTTCCATTTCTTCACACATCCATTATCATTTTTCCTCATTCCTTTACATCCAAATGTAAATATTTTCATAAACACGAATTAAAAACCACAAATAAATTCCATAAAGCTGCAGGTTACCTGAAATGGCTTTGAGAACAGCTTCCTGAGGAGGACCTTGCTCTTGCTCTTCCTCAAACGACGACGGATTCTCGTTGTAAGAGCAATTCAGCTGAGCTCGTCTCGCTCTCGCGCAGTGAAATTCCCGATCCCCGATGGTCCTGCAGCCACAGCTCGACCCTCTCTTCTTCGCGGTGGTCCTCATCGACAGACAGTATAGGGCTCGGTTCTGATGCAGCGGTCTCCTCCATGGCTCCGTCACCAACATGGAACGCAACACAGTCCTGCACGCCATTTCTGATCCTCTGATCGCTCCTCGATTTTTTGTTCGTCTCCAAAATTTTGGTTCTCTTTTATTCCAGAAACTATTTATATTTTCATGGACTGAATTGTTCACTGTATTAACCAGATTTTTTTCCCGTATTGACAGAATTACCCTTCCCTTCTCTGCATACTAACACACTATGTGTAATGATAAAACAGTCATTTCGGGGAAATTCCGGTGGTGCGAAGAGTACAGAGAGTCAGCAGTTTGACGCGTTACAGTTTGCCACGTCATCCAGAGACCTCTCCGGCAAAACCAATCGAATCGAATTTCTGCAAAACCCTAATTTTTGTGAGATGTACGGGCCGGAAGATTCAGAGCGAACCGCGTTCAGAAGAGCAGAGAAGCAGTACAAGCTCTATTACGACCAGGATTCCAGATCTTCCAAAAAGTATCTGTTTTTAGATGAATCGGAATTCAAACTTTTCATGCACATTGTGTTAGCATGAACTGATAATATTTAATTTTGTCGATATTTTCTCAGGAAGAAGCAACCGAAGCAAGTTGATTTGTCAGAGGTTATCGATTTCAAGTCCATTCTTGAATCCTACAATCAAAATGGTGAAGTACCTTCTGGAGTTTTCGCTCTCGAACACAATTTTGATCAACCCGTTTTTTGCCTGGAAAATCGCCCAGGTAGCCATTTGCTAGTTATATATATTGCTTTGTAGATATGCTTGTTGAAAACTTTAGTGGATATTAGAGATAATTGTTTGTGTACATCAGTTCTTTAATTTAAATGGTTGGAGTGAGTTTTTTGGTAGCTTCGCCATACAAGTAAAAGTTGCTTAATGTGTCAGCCGAATGTGGATGTGCATTTATCTTCTGGCTCATATCTTCTGCTTAGGATGAATATTTGTACGGTGGGTTGGTCTGTGTTTTTTTTTTTGTTAAGGTGTTTCATTTCTGTGATGCAGGGTTTTATTTTATTCCTGGGGCGTTGAGTGTAGAAGAACAATGCCGGTGGATAAGGGAGAGCTTAACCAGCTTCCCGCAGCCTCCCAACAGAACTAATCACAATGCGATCTATGGGCCTCTTTGTGATTTGTTTAATGCATCCAAGGACGGGAAGGTTTTGGTTGAGAACGATGGTTCAACCACAATCTCGGATTCTGAATCTAATCCTCCTGTCAGCAGTGGAGAGGAAAAGAAATGGGTATTTTCTGAGGAACATGTTGTCTCTTCCAAGGGAAATGCATGCAAATCACTTTCAGCAGCCATTTTACTGCAGAAGTTAAGATGGAGTACTCTTGGTCTTCAGTTTGATTGGTCAAAGGTATTCCAATCCAATTAAATTTATGTATGCCTCAGTTACTTCATCCCTGTGGTCTAAATCCGTAATCTATGTAAGGGAAATGAATGCAAGATTCTGCTTGACTAGAAATGAGAATATTGAATGCCACGAACTTTCGATCACAAGATCTTTGTAAGAGTTGTCTCTTTGGATATTTTTGAGTCAGTCACATATCTGGATTTTTCTCTCTTTTTCATCCTATTCTTAATTGCTTATCAATCTGGCAGTATGAAATTATTTAGCATATAACTAGTTACTAAGGATACAAGCAGTGGTCTAATGCATGTTATAATTAGTTACTATCGATGCATTTACTTGGTAGGTCCTAATCCCCAGCCTTAGTTACATAAGCCATGTGCATTGATATATGTTTATGTAAGCTATGAGTACTGCTCCTTTAAATCTTGAGATTAT
>JAYMTE010001777.1:0-12488 GCA_036897545.1 Pelargonium fulgidum
AAACTGATGATGATAATGATTATTGAGATCAAAATGCTCTTAATTAGCATGATTTAGGTGAAGATAACTCGTATAAAATACGAGCTATCAGTACTGGAGAGACAGCTGCTGATTGTTCATTGGCATAATAACTTTTCCATCAATTTCTGGTTCAACTATACAGTTATCAATTTGCATGTAACCTGTATTACTTTGTTGTTTTGATGATTGCTTTCATAGCTATAGTTTGAATTATTTTTGTTAAACTACCAGTCAGGGTGGAAGCTCAGGCCCCACATTAATGGGATCCTTGTGGCTTGTGCCCTGAGCTGCTGTTTTTTAAAACTAAAATGTCAGGGTTGAAACTGAAGGTTAAAATTTACCCTGGAAGACAATAAAATTGTGCAAAGAAGAATCCACTTAAAATCATGCGTTCCTTGTTCCTTTTTATATATCGTATTATATTTCTAATAAAAACTTGACATGAGTACTATAAGTCAGTATTGTTGTTACTAAACAGTGTCCTTTTTGGTGAAATATTGGTTGATATGTTCTAAATTATTTTTAAGATCTGCATCAGTATTCAGTTTCATCTAAGAAAAATCAGACGTAGGTGAAATTCGAAACTCTCTTCCTTTATCAAATTGTCCAAATATCACAATCAGAGTGTGTGAAACTCAGATTGTAACTCTTTTCTTATTAGTGAACTGGGTAAACATACTTCTGTAGTGCATAATAGCCTAACGAGTTTAGATAAGCTTATTCATCTTCTTTCTTTTGCTCATATCCTCATTTGAAGATACTGTCTTAAAAAAAGTGGATTTTTTTGATGGTTTGATATGAATTGGATAAAAATTCTTTTGTCACTTTTAATTGTTAGTTATTGTTCAATGTGCTTGTGATATCTAGAAGCTACTGTTTACAAAACCTTAGATCAGACGTCTCTTTTGCCCTCCTACTCTAGTATTATAGTTTCTGTTTGCCAAATGCATATATAATTATAATATTTTCTGGATTTTGTTATTGCAAGCTTGGAATGTTTTAATAAATTTTACGAGCTGATACAAAGTATTGCATATATTGTCAACCTGTTAAAGTTGCCTACTTTGGTAGTTTTTGTTATGGGTTTGACAACTTTTATTTGTTGATTGTTTAGATGTTTCGTTGTGCATTACGAAGAAGCCCTTCCTCATCATTAGCAAATGATTGCATTACAGCAATGGCTGAGGGGCTGAGTTCTAATTTTTATAATCATTTCCTTGTTCTTCTATGGGGGGATGGAGATTCTGCTTATTTGTCAAAGGCTGATTCTAGCGTTGATTCAGAGTGGGACTCCTTTTGCAATATTATGGTGGATATATGTACAAAGTCTGGAGTCATTTCTCGAAAGCTTTCAGAATCAGTGCCTCAATCATCTTGGGAATTTCTTATTAACAGCAGATATCACAAGAGCTATTGCAATAATTACTTCATTTCCAGAATTTCTTCTGGGACATCAATTAACATGCATGAATCAATTTCCTCTAGATCAAGTATGGATTTTTCTCAAAGTTCAGAAAAATCATTCTACTCTGAGCTATTGATGGAGAGTTTGGAATCATTGCATGCGGTATATGAAAGTCTTAAACTGGATAGTTTACGTAGAAGGTAAGTTGCTGCTGATGACTTCTATCTCAGTTAAAACCTTTTCATAACATTTTTTTTGGTCTTTTGAACAATTTGTTGCATTTTTTTTGTGTGTGCTGTCTCTAAAGACAATACCTACAGCAAATTCCGTCTGAGTATTTTCTTGAATATTGCATTTGTTAGAATGAATTCTTTATTCTTTTTTGTCAATTAATTCATTATTATCATGCACTGTTTACATCTGGATTGAGCTCATCCACTTCATCTTTAGTAAATTACTGCAATACTTTGTTGAGGATTTTGCACAAAAATTAAATACCCCGTGTTTTTACTTTTAAGAGCTCAAGATTTTCATTGTTGCTTTGTAGGGACTTGGAGCTTCTGGCAGTTTTATTATGCAATATAGCCAAGTCCTTGGGTGAAGATAGCTATTTTGATCATTATATTCGTGATTTTCCTGTTCTTTCCAAGAGAGTTGGGATGTGCGTGTCCACTACCTCCAATAAAACTCCTCCTAGTTTATTCAAATGGCTCGAATATTGTTTGCAACGAGGTTGCAGTTCTGCTAATATTTACAATCTTCCACCGTTAATTAGTAAAGATGGAGTTTCTGTTGTAAGCTGGGCTCGAAAGATAGTCTCATTTTATAGTTTATTATGTGGTGATAAACTGGTGGGAAAGAAGCTTTCTTCTGGTGTTCATTGTAACATTGCCCCTGGATCTTATTGCACTCAAGAGGAGCTTGCTGTCTTGTCAATGGTCGGGGAGAGATTTGGACTTCAACAATTGGACTCACTTCCTTGTGGAGTATCTCTTCCATTACGTCATGTAAGACGACTTATTTTTATTTTTATTTTTATTTTATGTGATTAGTTTGAGAAAAGGTAATGTAATGAAATCGAGAGCTCCCATAGGTTACGCTATAGTCATTATTTCTCTTGGGTAAAAATCTGGACAATAATGAATGTATGATGTTTTTCCTATGCTTTTTTTATATCTTCTACACAGATAGTAACTTACCTACCTCTATTGTAAATATGTAATACAACTAAGGTGCACTTTGTATTCTTCCCTAGCTATTCTGTCCGCATTGGTACACTATCTCATCTAAATAAATCTTGTTTTTGCTTTCCATAGGCATTGGATAAGTGCCGAGAATCTCCTCCAACTGATTGGCCTGCAGCTGCATATCTTCTACTTGGCCGTGAGGAGTTGGCTATGTCGTGTTTGGCACATTCTTCCAAACCTAAGGAACTTGAAACACAAACCAATGTGAACTTGATCTCTATGTCTACCCCTTATATGTTACATTTGCATCCAGTGACAATTCCGTCAACAGTTTCTGATACAATTGGATTGGAAACTACAAAGTTTGAGGATACAGATTCTGTTGATGGGTCTACAACAGATGGTATGGAGCATATATTTAACTCTAGCACACAATTGCGGTACGGTCGAGATTTGCGATTGAATGAGGTCAGTTTTGGGCACCAACAATCTTATGCTTGATCGTAAATTTTATTTTCTCCCCTTACGTGCATTTATTTATATGTAAGTCATTATCAAAATTAATTTTGGATGGAGTTTCTGCTTATAATCATAGCTCTTTGCGCTATTGAGTTGTGTTTATGTCAAAAGTGCTTGAGACCTTGAGTTACCACGTAGAAAATTTGAAGAATAATGTAATAGGTTTATACGATTGGGCTTTGCGCATCAATTCTTGCTATTTTTATATAAAATAAATACCTTGTCTGAATTGTTAGTATTAAACTTTGAATCATATGTTTTTTTGTTCTTTTACATTGTCTCTAGTGTAAATTTGTAAATTTGGGTGGCTGATGCATGCTACTACACTATTAAATTTGCCTATCATGTACTCGTGTAATTAGCATTGACAAAACTCTATTCAATTCTGAAGTCATCATATTTGCTTCTCAAAGTGCACGAGGTTTTGGCATGCAAATATGTCTCTCAGTCTATCTCTCGTATTTGACTTTGGATTGTTTTGTAGCAAAAGCATTTTTCTGAAATTATTTGATTTTCTATGCCATTCTTTTGTACTCCTTGTACGTTGTCTGCATTTTTATCAACCCTTTCTAACTGCTTTGGTTAGTTGCAATCTTCTTGGTCTTGCATCTCACTCCACAACAGTTATTTATTAGACTTATTGATTAGTTGTGTTAAACCCCACCCGTTTTACCTCACATGGTTGAGTTTGTGGTTACTTACTGAAATTCAATTGTCTATGTTACGTACGTTAACTTCTATGAATGCTAGGTAAGACGTCTTCTGTGCTCAGCTAGACCTGTGGCAATTCAAACATCTGTTAACCCCAGTGCTTCTGATCAGGACCTCCAACAGGTATGCTTTATCCTTCTCCTTCCTTTTATTTCTAGTGTGATTTGATGCCTTAGTATGAAGCTTTCCCAGTGCAAACAAATCCAAACCCCACCAATATCCTTCTATAAGTTGATCCTATAACAACTCTTCCTATTATAAAAAGATCAAGTTTCCCTCCTTTCTCTTCCCTATATTTAGTCACAATCACCTAATGCCAACTATTCTTCTCAACTTCAGACCCCCACAACCACTTGTCTAACAAGGGCCGAATAAAGTCCCATTGACCAAGTGGTATTTGATTTCATCACCCTGCCACAACCAAACACACTTGTAACGAAGATTCTGCATGTTGGGGATTTCAATAGCCTTTCTAGATTCCTTTTTCTTGACTTTGACACCCTTAGTTCCTTATTACATACTTGATTTCTCTGTTATTATATTCAGCTACTTTTCTGTTACCCATAAACACTGCCTTTAAGAGTTGTCTCTCTTTGACATTTGTTTGTGTAGGCTCAACTATGGTACCTTGCACAAAGGACCACTGCCCTTCCTTTTGGTCGCGGGGCTTTCACTCTTGCAACCATATACACTCTTTTAACAGAGGTAACTTGGTATTCAATGTTTTATTCTGTTACTTTTTACTTTTTACTTTTATTTTACACAAATACTCTTGCTCTGCAAGTGATGTCTTAAAGATAGGCTTATGGTTGTAAGTTCTGACAAAATCTAATAGGCTTATGGCTGTAAGTTCTGACAAAATCTAATTTTTGTAGGCTTTTACAGTCCCAAAGCTTGTATTAGCAGGTCGGTTGCCCGCTCAACAAAATGCAACTGTATGTTGAATTCTATTTATATAGTAATGTACTGCCGTTTCTTTTCTCCTCTGACTGCATGTGCATCGGGCTTTGGTACTGAGAATTCTGATTTGGTGTTGACAGGAATTTTCTTTGCTTAATTTGTTGAGTGAAGGACATAAAAAACCTTCTTTCGCATACTATTATTTCTTATTCATCTCGCAGAATGATTTTTATTTATTTATAGTATTTTCACTTTATTATTCATTTATCATCCCTTCTATTTAATCTAGATGTTATTCTTGGAACTTTTTAATTCTATGTGGTATTGTTTTGACTTTTGCAAATAACTGTCACTTCCTTTTTCTGGTATCATTTTTTGTAGAAAATTTACCAATACATATATTTGTTCTTGACAGGTTAATCTGGATCCAAATATAAGGAACATACAAGAACTTAAATCTTGGCCTGAATTTCACAATGCTGTTGCTGCTGGATTACGTCTGGCCCCCCTTCAGGTAAATCTTGCTTCTACGGCCAAACAGTTCATCATCTTAAAATGCCAGAGTACTGGTTCTTCATGAATAACTGTTTCTACCATTTTGTAACAACATAAATCTCTGTTTGTACTTTGTTTTTATCTTATGATACTTTTTCCCATAAGATGCTTTGTTAGTATCTTAATGTTAAGGCGCTTTAATAGTTATTTATCATTTTAAGAAAACATTTGATTTATGTTCATTTCCTTTGCTTGTCTCACTTCATTAGTGTTTCATTCTTTGGAGTGCTTATGATACATGTACATTCTTTTTATTCTCAGGGTAAAATGTCAAGGACATGGATTTTATATAACAAACCTGAGGAGCCAAATGTTATACATGCTGGACTTCTTTTTGCATTGGGACTACATGGTCATCTGCGTGTTTTATCTATTACTGATATATACCAGTACTTTTCACAGGTTTATACACTGACAACTTCAATTCGTAATTAGTGAGCACTTACAGTTCATCATCATCATTATCAAAAATCACCAATGTTCATATTTAGAAACTTTTCTTTCCTTTCTTACTCCGTTGCCGCTTCCCTGATGATTCAAATAAGATGTTCATTTGCTTCTTGTTAGCACCGTTTTTATCTTATCATTGATGACTTTTTATAGGAAAACGAAAGCACAACAGTAGGGTTAATGCTTGGGCTCGCTGCTTCTTACAAGGGGACCATGCATCCAGCAATATCGAAGGTAATGAAATAATTGGGAGTAACAATTCACATCGGTTAATTAGTCCGGTAAATTAGTTTAACTTCCAGATGTTAATGTGATTACTAAGACTACCCTGACCTCTCCTAGGGTTTGCTCAGTCGCAAGGATTGTTACTCATCATTGCTTTTATAGGCAGTTTGGTTGATATAATGCTGTATGTTTTTTGTATTATTGTGTAGTCAGCTTCATGAAGGTTCCAATACATATTCTTTTTAAGATGTTAAGACCCAATTTTCCTGTGAAAATAAATGTAATCAATGTTGGAACATACATCTGAGTGTCATTGGAGATTGATGACTGCTAAATTTTCTTGGTTTGCTTTGGCAATCAATGTGGGGCTGTCTTATCTAGTTTAATGCTTGGTGGCTTGGTGCTGTTGTGGGAACAAAGAGGTCATGTTTTTTGTTATATGGGAAGTTGTTTTAGTCTTCTAGTTATATGTCATGTTCACTCTCTATAGTGGTTTGTTATGCAAAGCGCCAGCGCTTGCATTTCTTATCCTGTCTAAATAAGTTGATTTTTTTTTTTAAACAGCATGACTGTATTGTAGTCGTCTTCTTCTACTATTCTTGTTTTATTTTTAAATTTCTTCAGGGGGGATGACTTGAATAGTACTTCATGCCTGAAAAATTGAGCTTCGTTTTGTGATTTAAAAAAAATATAGATTCGTTATTTGCTTTATAGATTTTCTATCGTCAGTTTATTTATTTGTTTTTGTCCTTGTAATATGATTTGACTTGCTACTCCATTCTGCTGCAGTCTCTTTATGTTCATGTGCCCGGACGCCATCCATCTTCCTTTCCTGAATTGGAGTTACCAACTCTTATCCAGGTGCTTGGTTATATCATTATATCAATGTCAAATGTTGCTCATAAATTTTTCCCGATTACTGTGCTTGTGTTTTCCACCCATAGAATATTCAAGTGCACATATTTATTAAACATTTTTCTACATGCATGTGCAGGATCCTATTCAGCATTCTTACCTATTTGTACCCTGTGTGTAGAGTGTGATTTTAGATGGTCTAGTTCTCATCATAAATTGGTTAATGTGGCCCGTAATTGTGGAACATAGTGTTAATTAAAATTAATTTATTTGTTTGCTAATTTTCATTCTTACTTGGGATTCTCTTTTGTTGATTTTCCAGTCAGCTGCTCTGTTGTCAGTTGGATTACTATATGAAGGATCAGCACACCCATTATCAATGCAATGCCTTTTGGTATTTTCCCATCTTGCTGCTTTGCTGATTAAAATCTTTATTTATTTATTTATTTTTTTTCTTTTTACACATGTTCGATGAGCATCATAGACATTATGTGGAACAATGAAATGAAACTGCTTGTTGAACATATATAAGAATCAAGAAGCAAATGAATCAATTCATTGATTATGAGTTATGACAGAATGTTTCCCTCAAGTCTGGGGGAATTATTCTATTATATTTCTCTTCCATAAGTTGCATTTTTTCCTTCGTCCCCATCTATTTTTTATTGTTACATTATACTGTTCCTATAATAAACATTACCCTTTTGATAGCTTATTAGCATATCTACATATGGGGTTTAGTTTTCTTTTAATTAACAACTATAAGCCTGTATGCTTGGTTCTTAAATATGTGTCAAGCTGGGTAGCACTTCTATTTATGTATACTACTGAGCAGTTCAGTTGACAAATAGTTTGCAGGAGAAGACCATGCTTGATACATATTTTTTAATAAAGAAAAAGTGGCTCATTATATTACTATGGGTGCTGGGTGGGATCGAGGCCTGTCTACTTGCAAGATAATCTGACAAGTTTATTATTAGATGCTTTGTGCTTGGCATTTTGTATATTATAATCTACTATCTACTACAGGGTGAAATGGGCCGCAGAAGTGGAGGCGATAATGTACTTGAAAGGGAGGGCTATGTTGTTTCTGCAGGATTTTCTTTGGGTCTTGTTGCTTTGGGTATGAGTAATTTAGCACTCAAGTGTTCAAATATTGTGACTTTGTGAATTTCTAACCATTTCATTTTTAACTGAAGGTCGCGGAGAGGATACTCTTGGTTTCATGGATACTATCATTGATAAATTGTTCCATTACATTGGTGGAAAAGAATTTCCTAATGTAGGCTTTTGGATAACTTATTTCTATCAAACTTGTGGTTAACTTCATATTAACTTTCTCTGAATTATTCTGTCAGGAGAGATCCACTTTGATGACTTTGTCGGCAGATGACCATAGTCGTGGTGCCGGACAGGTGAGTGCTTATTGTTTTGCTTTTACCAAATAACTTTTCCACTTATTTAAACCTGATATTGGCATGTTATTTGTCCTTTGCTTCTTTTGTGCTATAGATGATGGATGGAAGCACGGTTAATGTTGATATTACTGCACCTGGAGCTGTTATTGCTCTCGCTCTCATGTTTTTAAAGGTAAGGTTTTCTACAAAGAATTACTAAGTTATTTTATTTAATCTTTCAAAGTCATGTGCATTGGCTTGCCATCATTTGTGAGTTTAGACACATCTGTTTGTTTTCAGTCTTTGAGATGTTCTTACTTGCTCATTGTTCATTGCAGACTGAGTCTGAAGTAATTGTGTCTAGGCTTTCTATTCCTCAAACTTATTTTGATTTGCAATATGTGAGGCCTGATTTCATAATGCTTCGTGTCATTGCTCGGAATCTGATAATGTGGAACAGGTAGTGCTATTTTTGGGAAGTTCCATTAACATTGAACTTGTGCATATTAATCTGCTGCCTAGATGTTCTCATATAGGTATGCTGCTTTTGTAGGGTTTATCCCTCCACTGATTGGATTCAGTCCCAGATTCCTGAAATCGTTAAAAACAATGTCAAAGGCCTTAATGATGATAATAGTGATGTTGATGAAATGGACGCTGAAGCTTTCGTCCAAGCATATGTCAATATAGTAACTGGAGCTTGCATTTCTCTTGGTAAGACATGTTTTATGTTGTTTTTTGTTTTTGTTTTTTTTTAATATTTTCTGGGCTTCCTATTTGCTTCATATATAAATTTTATTTTCTAACTTTGATTTGGCTCCATGATGGGATATGCTAAGAATTCTGCATATAATTTTTTTAAATTCATTTACGGACATGTAGTGAGCATGCTAAGCCAACATATTGATAGACGTACAACGTTGTAAGAACATCGTAACACTAGGAGTTTATATCCTTGTGCCTCGCAATCTAAATTTATGATGGTTAACGTTCTTCAGTTTACTAAATCGTCTAGCTACTTTGTTTGAGTTTGAGAAACGTATGCGCAACTCGTTAGATTTTCCCTCTGTCATGTATGTATATGGTTTTCCTATGGCAATCTTGACAACATCTTGTGCCAGTTAGGTGTACGCTTTCTAGGTGATTTTATTTTGTAGTAACTCTGTTTCCATTTTTTACCCATGAGACTGAGATGTGCTCCATAGAGAACTGCTCCTGTCCCCTTCACTGGATTTGCATCCTTTTTTTTACCTGGCTATGCAATTATTAGTTTGAGCTCAGTGATATTAACCTAGCAAAGCTTAACCAGCTTGAAGATTTTAGTTACATATTTTTAACCCAGTATGTATTTTAGGTTCACATTTGATTCACTGCTACTAATAAGATTACTAAGCACTTGAATATATGTCTGGCCTGATATCCATGAAGTGCACAATGCTCCAACCATTATGAGGTTTGGGGAAGGTCATTTATGTACAGCCTTTACCCCTGCTTTTGCAGAGACGTCGTGTGAGCTCAAGGTCATAAGATAGCAACCTTACTATTAGGCCAAGGCTCACCCTCTTATCCATGTCTTTCTTAATTGTGTTACCTTTGATTTGGGATATCTTAAGGCATATAATTGAAATTGGATTTTTCTTTCTTCTTATATTGGATTATTTTTCTTCTTCACATTATATGTTTGCAGGGTTGAGATTTTCTGGCTCAAAAAATGGACAAGCACAGGAATTACTTTATGAATATGCTATCTACTTTCTGAATGAGGTTGACATTTAGTGTGCTGCTATTCAAGTTATATTTATCTCATTACCAGTTGTAAATGGTTTATTGGTAAATGTTTCCAGATCAAGCCTATTTCTGGTGCTAGAGGAAATACCTTCCCGAAGGGTTTGTCTCAGTATGTTGATCGTGGAACATTGGAGACATGCCTTCATCTTGTTGTTCTTTCCCTATCTGTGGTAAGTTACTTCTTTTTTTTATAAGAACTCTTCCTAGTTTCAGCAAATTGGAGTTGTAGTATCTAAGCTGAAGCTCTTTGGAGTAGGTTATGGCTGGTTCTGGAAATCTGCAAACATTTCGATTATTGAGATTCCTTCGCAGTCGGAACTCCACAGATGGGCATGTTAACTATGGCATTCAGATGGCAGTAAGTTTTCCCCAATCTGTCAGATCTCTAGTCTTTGTTTCATGTTTTGAAATGGAAAGCCCTTGGCTTAATAATTTGTCTGAGCTAGATATATATCGATATGTGCTGCAAGAGATATATCTCAATAACATGCAATATAAAATCACTTCTCCTTGAACAACCTGGGACTTCTGTATGCATTTTAGTATTTGCTCTTTTGACCAATTTTCATTCTTCACCTGAATTAAGTGGATTACTATGCATACATCATTTTAGATTAATTCAACTTTCATGTAAGCTTTTGCATGGGATGGATTACACTATAATTGCTTGAGTGCATTTATATAAAATTGATAAATAAACCAACATCTCTTTCTCTCACTCTTATCTTGATTTATAGTTCTTGTTTTGCTAATGATTGCAGGTTAGCTTGGCGACTGGTTTCTTGTTTCTTGGCGGAGGAATGCAGACCTTTTCAACTAGCAACAGCTCTATTGCAGCTTTACTTATCACTCTTTACCCACGATTGCCCACTGGACCAAATGACAATCGATGCCATCTTCAGGTATATCAAGTTTCTGGGCTTGTCTGTTACTTGCTAGAATAGAGTGGAACCCATGAATATATGGTTGAAAACAGAACAAAGCTAGCAAGTATCTAGGAAAAGTACAATTTCTTAGACTTGAGTTGTGGTCCAGTGCAAGAGGCTCCTAGTATGTTTTGGGGTCCACATTTGTTTTAGACTTGTCAATGTGTATCTTGTGGTCCCTATAGTCTAATATCCCTACAATAAATTTAGTATACACTTGGACCATGATTACTCTGGTGTATTATATTGGAATGTTGTGCACTTCTGCTATATGTGTAAAATTGCTTTTGAGTAGGTTATTCTAGTGAGGTAGTACTGTGACTACGCTTTTTAGCCACAGGGTGATCTTCTCACAGAAGGCAACCTTTTAGTGGAGCTAAGAGGTTTTTTTGATGTGTGACAAGATAACAGGTAAATTTCAGTAAGTGGCCAGGTGAGATATCTGCCAGAGGGCAAATTCGAATTGAGAACACCCAAAGGATGAGTAGATAAGAGCATCAGCGTTCCCAAGTGGGGGAAAGTGTCAGTGGGTCACACATTTGGTTGAATAAGGGCCTTAATGGGACATTTTGTGAAATTGTTTCTTTTTGAGAAAATTGTAACCGTTTTGTGTAATATTTTTGATATGTAGTTTTCTGTCCTCTTACAATGTTATCATGTAAATTATAGGGGTTTTCCTTCATCCATTGTAAATTGTTTTTTGTTCTTTTAGCATCCATTTATTTTTTCTGACAGAAGTGTTTTCTCCAGGCCTTCAGGCATTTATATGTACTTGCAACAGAGGCTCGCTGGGTTCAGACAGTTGATGTTGACACAGGTCTGCCTGTGTATGCCCCACTTGAAGTTACCATAAGGGAAACTGAGCATTATGCTGAAACAAGTTTCTGTGAGGTCACTCCTTGTATTCTGCCGGAACGTGCTATTGTAAGTTTCTATAATTCGTGTATGAACTCTGTAGTCTCCCTATCATTGTTCAATTTCCTCAAAATGAACTTGATTGTTTTTTTTTTTTTTTGGGCAAACCTTGTGGCTCCACATGTACATATCTATTGGAGTTTTAGACAAATTAGAAACAAATTGGAAGGTGGACGAGACTGTTCCATGATAGAGTGTAATTTCCATCATAAAGCTATATTTAGTGATGTTAGTTCAATGTAAATCCTAAGGTATTACGGCTTTGTATGCATTGTCCTCATTTTAAGTGACTGAATTTGTAGAATGACATCATAACTCATTATGTTAATTATTTTAATTAGAAAAATTGTACTATTTGGGTTGATGAATATCTTATATAATGCTGGCAGTTGAAGAGAGTACGTGTCTGTGGTCCTCGGTACTGGTCTCAAGTGATTGACCTTGTCCCAGAAGGTAAATAATTTTGTTTGCTCTGTTTTTTGTTACTATAGCTGTCTTATTCTTTTTCATTTTGAGTTGTTGAATGGATAGGCGGTGTTGTTTCAAGTACCTTTAATCCTTATCTTCTGCAGATAAACCTTGGTGGAGGTTTGGGGATAGAAATGATCCATTTAACTCAGGTATTCTCTATATC
>JAYMTE010001778.1:0-12488 GCA_036897545.1 Pelargonium fulgidum
TATATATATTTTTTTTTTTCTCTATATATATATATATAATGTGAAATTTATTATACCTAGGATGGTCCGATAAGAAGGAAGAGTGTCCTTAACAAATAGCTTATAAATGAAACATGGTGGGGTCTTTAGCCATCCAATGTACTTACAAACGGGAGAGAATTAGAAAATGAATATCCAACATTGCAGGATCCTATGAAAATTGCTTCATAGACAAAAAAGGTCTCCTGGATCATGGGATAGAATGTGAATTGGCTCTACTTTTTTTGGTTAATTTCTGTAGTCGAGAAGCAAAGTTCATAGTGATTGACTTTGCGTATATGTGTTTGCCTCGAGTGTATGCTAAATAAAATTGTTGGATAGTTTCACAAATACTCCGTAATTGTTATCAAACTTCAAATATGAATAAAAGAGGTCACACCGTTGAAATTAAACAAAAAGAAAAAATAGTGGTAAATCCCATCGAACATTGATTGAGCTCTTAAATACTAATGGTGTGGTATTTTCTCTGTCTCAGTGGGGAGGTCCAACGAGTTTTGTAAATCAAGAGATTGTGTTTCATTTAGTTCTTATTCAAAGTTTTATTTCTTTCTGTACATATAATCAATGTTAAGTGAAAACTAGTGCGGTGCATAACCTTCGTAACTACTTTGATTTGGATCTCCTCCATCACATCATGCCACAATCTTATGACTGAAATAATTTCTTCAAATTCACAAAAGACCATTCCCCCAAAACCCTGACCCAAATTCCTCTTTTACACCATGACTCTACTCAATCAGTATATATAGAAACTGCGAAGTTCTTAGTTTTACAAATTTTACCAAGAATCAAGATAGTGTCACATTATTTATGCAAATCCTATTTTCCAACCAAGAACAAGAGTGGAGTGGCATATACTATACATATATGTCCTTCCAATTCTATGTATATTACTGCTTGTTGCTAAACTCACAGAAGTTGCACAACAGCGGCCACCCGCAACGCCCCGTTTTGGAGAAGATCGGCGAGCTCATCAAATAACAAAGCCGTGCGCCAGCCCCATCCTTTGGGTGCTTTCGGTAGAAGAGTCCCAGCTTGCTTGAAACTGCCAAATACCATGACTTCTCTCTTCGATGGACAAATTAGCTGCACGTGATTAATTGGTTTAGATATCAATGACCTAATTACATGATTAAACTCACACCTATTGTGTTCACTTGAATCATTACCTGATAGCGTGCAGTAACCTTTTCGCGAGAATCCACATACATATGAACCTGCAAACAATATTTCAAATCTTAAAGATAATCGCACCAAGTTACTGCTCAATAATTGTTTCTCCTTCATTAAGATCAAAATAGTTGGCAATTCTCCAGTTGTAAGATCAAAATCACGTTGATTAGCTAATGGTGAAGCACTAGACAGACCGTCCATTTGCAAAGAGAAAGCTGACCTTTCTAACGGAATCAGTTATCTCTGCCTTTCGACGGTGAAGAAACAACCCTGAAACAAAAGATAATATAAATAAGCAATCTTGACATTTTGTAATAGCATGTGTCCAGGTGAATCAGCCTAGTAATTAGAATGTTACCAAGAGTCCGCCGTCCTTGAGGGTCTTCATCGTTAAAAGCTTGAACACTAACCTGAAAATTATAAAATATCAAATAAAACCCAGCAAGCCTTGATTTTTTTTTTTTATCTGGTAAAAGTAACATAATCGTCCATGTTTACCTTCCATAAAGAGCCAGCATAGAAAACTTCGGGAGAGTGCTTGACTTGGCCATCACTAAGTCTGTGCACATCTTTGAATTCCACCCTATGGGCCAGAAGAAAATTTGACACGACACAGATTAAAGATGGTTGTAATAATTAACAGTTAAAACAAAAAGGATGAAAGATACAGGATAAGCACTTAAAAGTCATATTATAATGGAACTAAATCAAATGAGCAACCAAGTATTAGAATGCAATGATAGGATCTGAACAGATTATTTATTTTTTATTTTTTAATTCAGTTTATCATATCCAAGCATGAGCATCCAAGCAAAAAGAATCGTGACATACCCGGCTACAGGCACTAGCCACAAGTGCAGGAAAATAGAGAGACAATCTTTACTACATGTAGAAACAGCTTTGCATGGTAATCTTCAATTTACTAAACTACTTTTGGAAGATATTTGGTAGTCAAACAAATTAAAAGGACAACTTACCCGAAACGAAAAGGAGGAAAGTGACTCAGAGGTGTTTTCATATCCAATGATATAGAACTGTTCACATTTGCCCACTCAATTCCGATGGCATGCTCAGGTGACTCTAGCATCTGTACAGGAATGCCACTAGTACTTGGCAGTGAAGTTGAAGGTCCAGACAGTCTTCCTTGCATATCCATTTCATAACCCCTCTCTATTTGCTCTCCTTGAACATTTGCAATGTTGCTACCTCCTTGGCTTAACCCAACCAATGCTGTCAACCCATCCCCAGAGAGGTCTCCATTATGATCACTTCTAGCCTCTGAATCATCATTAGCAAGAGACGGCTGTCCATTTCTGCTGCCTATACCAAAGGGAACTCGGGAAAAAACAAAACGTGTTGGGGCCCAAGAACCTGCCGGTACATATGCAGCACCACGTCCAATACCCGCAAGCCCATCAATTTGGCCCCTAACGTGCACACGTACAGGCCTAAAAAGGCCATTCCCTTCACCTTGAGCAGATTCAGCAACATATATATTTCCTAAATTGCCAACTGGGCCACTGAGGTCATGCTCTTGCATATAATAACTAGGAGAGGGAATTCCATGTGAAAATCCAAAGGGCTGCCTGCAAGCACATGACATAATTGCGAGGCAGCAATTTCTGCATGTCTCAGCACCAATTTCTTGTACCCTCTGGCTTAAAAGCATCTACATGATAGCCATACAATTGAACATATCAATATTTTTTCCATACAGGTGACAGTTTGTAATTTTATGAATACGGGATGACTTGTAGCTAGGAGCAAAAGGTGTTATCGTGAAAGAGACAGCTGCTCGAAATTCAAATTGTTGTTACCTAATACATATCTACCCAGTAAAAGTGTCACTTGGGAGTATTAGAAAGATTACAGGCTCTGTTATCTCTAAAAAAAATGAACTTTAGCAATCCAGACATCTCCTTTTTTGCCCTGTTTACCCTTATGGAAACCCACCGTAGAGAGCAATATCAAAATCTGAGTAAAGCATCTCTAGTTCTTTGGTAAAAGAGATGGAACGCTAGTAAATATTTTAACTTGAAAGTTGAAACTAGCTAGCTTACCACAACTCCTTTTTATGTCTATACCATATATCCAAATTGCAAGTAACTTAGGGTGAAAAACATGAAGATATAACATTCGTATCTCCAGCTGAGTTAATGATGAAAATCTCCCAGACAGACCCACCCAATAGACTGGCATTATGGTATGGAAATGTAACTATTCTACAGGTCACAAGTACGGACAAACAACACCCCAAAGGCTCACCTGGATAGGGTTCAAACCCAACTCCTTCATATGAGTTATATATAAGATACAAATGAAGCATGGAATCTTCCCATCCCCCTTTACAGAATTTATGTAGAAGTAATAGTAAGAAAATATAAACTTAAGGGAGCTTATAGATCTTAATGTCATACCTGTAGCCAAAGACCATCATTCAAAGCTTTGCAAGGGAACCCCAATTCCTCAAGCTGCTTCCGCACATTTAATAGGGTCTCAAAAGACATATTGCAGTATAAAAGAGAACCGCCATCAAATATACTTGCAAATGCATCATATTCCTCTCCACGGATTCCACTACTACTTTTATCACAACCTTTTACCTGTGGCTTGCCCACTACCCTGCCACCCCATGAAAAAGAAGGTATTTCACATCTTCCCTACTCATTTGATACTAATTCATTACATGAGTTCATAGCAGAACAGTGTCCTGGTTGGTCCCTGGCAAGCCAATTATTGTCATTCAAATGGTAGCCTGACCCTTCCTTAGATGATCCCTCCAAAACCACTCCATTGGATTCCAGGCCACTTGTCCCAACCCCAATTGGCATTTCAGGAAAAGAACATGAGGTTCTACTACCAGTAGCATCTAAGTATGAGTTGTTGAACGGTCGAGGTGATCTGACCATCTTGTTAGTTTCCATATTTGAGGGAGAACATGCAGATTCCTGTACCTGTTGTTTGGAATCTGAAACCCCTGTTTGGTAGTCAACCACACAGTTTGCAAGTTCAACAACAAGACTATGAGTACTATGTCCTTCTAAATCATCTTTTAAAGTTAGATGACCCAGTTCAGATTCCACCATATTATTACTGCAGCTATCACACAATTTCTTCCCTTTTGCTTCAATGGAATCAGAATGAACACTCATTCCTATCTCTGAATTCGAACTTCCTTGCTCAGAATGCTCTGTCTTGCAAAAGGCACCCTTGGCAAGAAGTGTGTTTATCGCCAATTCAAACCTTTAATTGAAAATAAAGCATTGTTTTATCAATCTTCACAAATATTTTAGGAAATCAGACACCTAAGAAGCTGCTACTAACACCACTTACCGTTTTTCTTCACTAGGTACCCACAATTCATCTGAGGTCAATAATGCATGCAAAGTTTGAGAAGAGAGTTTTGGAAGCACCTACTCCACAGTGGGCACAATAAACAAGAAATTAAGTATAATTGAACAAAAACATGAAATACAAAAAATTACGAAATTGATAAAAGTGAAAGACGTCATCCAAACTATATGGTTAATGAAGAATGCTGGCAGTTAGATTATACGCATGACAATCTGATGAATATCAAGAGACTAGACATCTAAGAGTTCTAGGTGTAAACAAACTGCCTAGTGTGTCATAGAATTGTGAACTACTCTTTGTTTCTCTTCAAAGTTCTGAACTCGTGCAAGGAACCCATTAAGAAGTTGAACTAATAAAATTATCTTGAGCTGTTATATCATTCAACTTGAGCGTTTATTATTTTATTTTATTTGTGAATAGTGCTACGTAATATGATTATGTTCCTCCATCAAAATCATCATTTATAAATATAAAAACTTGACAAGAACTAACCAATGAAATTTCACAATACTCTCCACTTTATTGGGGAGAGTATTAATATGCTTAATGAGCATATATACAAATGTCGCCTTCTCTATAATGAAAGTCGGTGATCTGAAGAAAGACAGCAGTTATGTTTTTTTTTTTTTTTTTTTTAACCATTTAATTCTATTATGTTGAATATTTGAATTATTAGACCTTCAAATGAAAAGAAAACACAGTAAAAAGTTATTTGAAAAACATGGTTTTAATAATGATAAAAATAATATAGAAAGAGCCTGATTACATGTTGCTTTAAATTGGCAATTGCAAAAGATGGAGAGAGAGGGGGAGAGAGAGAGAGAGAGAGAGTCAGTATAGACCAAGGCTACCAGTTTTACTTTACAGAATATCATCCATCTTTACCTCCTTCAACTCCATTGCACCACTTTGACAAAGGTAGCCCCAGCAAGCATTTCTTACGCGTTCTCCATGTATACCATAGTCTTGGCTCTCTGCAAATACCTGATATACAAATAGAGACTGTCAATAATGGAAGAAACAGGAAGCAAATTGAAGTATACACAGCATGCACAAGCATCTTGAACCTGATACGCTAAGAAATTGGAAGTCCATAATTCAGATATAATGAAGTCCGTACAAATTGCACATAAATCCTGCAAAGGAAATGAACATGATATTAAGCAAACCAGAGAGCTGACTAACTGCATCTAAGAAAATCTTGTATGTACAACGATCAAACGAGAAACCATAATATCCTATGCCTTTAATAAAATAAAACAGACATTTCCTCATAGTGGGACAATGATACCTGAAGGTCAAGGAATGATGCAGAAGCCAAAACACGAAAGGCATTATTGTCATTTAACTTAGGGTGGTGGCCATACAGATATGCCAAAGCCATTGCTATGGCCTCGCCATTAACATTCTTGTCATCCACTTGCAAGGTTAAAATGGGAGCACTGGCTTCTTTCCAAGGACCATGAAGCATATTCCTGGAACTATGGCGTGCCAGGTGTATATTTTATTTTAATGTAGCATATTCCTGAAGGCAGAAAATGAATTTGAATTTTTTTTTTTTTTTAACTCGAATTTGAATTGGTTAGCATAAGCACCTAATAAAGAATTAGACTTAAGAATCCTATATGTGTGCCTTAGAGATCAACCATTGCACAAATGCTGTAGCACAACTTATGGAAAATATTCATTTTTTAAAACTTATAACACTTATCCAGCACCCTCTTATACTATATGACATTATGCCTCTCCTGAATCCCTGAATCAACATTTCTTTTGGCTTTCTACTTTTCTCTTGCCGCATCTTATGTTAGCAGTTAAAACTTTCCTCTGGGGTTGCTAGTAGATAAATTTGTCTTCTCCACAAAGTACCCAAAAAAAATTGAATTTTACAAGTAAGATAGTGATCCGAAGGCCTTGAGAAAAGGAATATACCTATCTAATATAAAAAGTTTCATTAAAAGTTACAAAGCGCCAATACTGGTACTGGTACTGGATGCGATATGCAAAGAGTATGGCAGTAAAAAAAAACATATGATACAGGTATGGCAGGATAGGTAGGTAAAATAATATTTAAATATTATACCAAAAATTGTAAATTTCATTATAAAAGACTGCCCATCCAAGTATACCTCAATTTCTCGTATGGGCTTGATTATCTAGAAACTTTACGAAGCCCACGATAGATTAAAACATATTCATTATATTGGTGGCCTAACAATTCCACACTACTACGGTACTACCACTTCAAATCCCCAACCCTAAACCATATTCGATGTGTATTTGTCATCAGTGTGGGTACCTTTTTATTCATTTTGAAGCACCTTCTTCAATTTTGTTCACAACAGCTACTATGGTAAAACCCTCTTCTTCACTTCCAAAACTCTTGTTGTATTATTCATCATATCTGTTGGTGTATATCTTTGAATTTTTTTTTTTTTTTTTGGGTGGTTGTAATTTGAGAATCACCATTAATAGGGTGAATGAATAGGGAGTTTCAGTTAGAGGAGAAACAAAACCCACACCAAATGCAATCCAGTCTACTGACTCTGACTGAGCAAATACTGGTATCAGATTCATACAATGCACTGGTACTTGGCCCAATTCGGAGTACTACTGCTTCATAAAGTAGAAATGTACTTATGCAGTAATAGTTATCATTTTTTATGCAATGAAAAAACAAACAGTAGCTATCCAATTCATACAGTTAATTATAAATTTGAAGTTCATGTTTCGTTCTTTTTCTCAAAATTTTAGTTTAAGGTGTCCGAAGTTCTAAAAGCAAATACACTAAACCCTGACATGGCAGCTCCATCCACTTGAAATCAATCAGCCTAGTGAACAGCCATCTGACTGTTGGCCCTATGAGGATAGCAATTCAAACTTAGACCCTTTCCTTTGATAGTGGTTTATCCACATTTCTATCTTTGATACAACACTCTAACCGTAACAAACAACTATTCTTCTTAATGTGCTAAGCAGAATCTCCACTTGAAACTCACAGCAACCCATCACTAAAGAGAAACCCGGTTACCATAGTGAATGATACACGAGCCCCACCATCTCCAATTCAAAAAATAAGCAACCCAGTTTTCAATCATCAAAATATAGCACAGCAATTCAGTTAAATATAACACTAAATTATTGAAATTTATCTATACCTGACACAAGAATTGCACTAATTTAGAACCAAAAAAAAAAAACATTTTCAACAAAACCCAGAAAATTAAACAGCAAAAAGTAAGAGTAAAGGACGGATTGAGTGGTGGTTACCTGAAATAGGAGCTGCGAGAGAGGATGAGGCGGTGGAGATGGTAGGTGGAGCCCATGGCGTAGACGACGATATCGGAGAAGGAGCCGGCACTGAAGCCCTCCATCTGGATGTGATCGCAGAGGGAGGTGAGATTGCAATCGAGAGCTCGCAACTCGGTGGTGCTCCGATCATTGTCGGAGTGCTGCGAGGACGGGATCGTCATTTTCATAGGGGCTCCATAGGTACGGGATTTCGGGTACTGAGCTTCCATCATCAGTACATGGTTCAATTTGAGAAAGCTTTTGAGTTTCAGAGTCAGTATCTTTATGCTATTTGGAGACAATGAGCCCTCAGATGATATTTATATGCTCTTGCTCTACACATTTATCTCCATTTTCTCCTAAATTCTTGTCCAACACAAGACTATTTATTTATTTTATTTGGTGTTGGGGGTTAAATTATTTATAGGTTTTGGAGGTTGATTAGAAAAATATTTTTTATTTGAGGATTTTCCACAAGTTCAGAAAGATATGATTCAATAAGTTTCTTCTATTATATATACAATGTGATAAGTAACATCAAATTAGACTTGCGTAAAAATACATAGATAGATGCAGTGTAGTCGGTGGAGAAATCAGTTCTCAATTTCCGTTAAAAAATCGGTAGGAGCAAACACATAGAAATACCGAACAAACGATTATCAGTTTGTGTGAACCTTAAAGATACAATACTGCTTTCGTCTAATAAGTGTTTTGTAATTGTCAATAGTAATTTATATAATTTAGTTAGCATCAATTACTTACTAACTTTTCCTTAATTTTTCAAATAAAACACAAAATTTTACTCCAAATCTTTTTGTGCCTCTTTATTATAAAAACTTATAACCAATTTTCTGAAGGTACATGCTCTCAACTCTTATGTTCTCACAATTAGAAACGGGAAGAGTATTTATCTTCTATATAAAAGACTCATTTTTGAACGAAGAAAGTAACAAAAAAAAATATTATTCTTCTATAGAGACTCATTTTGGAATGCAAAGTAATGAAGAGCATTTCTCTTCTATGGAGAGAGTAATAAATTATCTCTCTAAAATCGGTTTATCCAACAAAAAGTGAAATACAATTTGGGAACACCTACATTTTGTGAGTTCAATTATACTGAAAATAATTGCATGTTGTAATAATCGATAGAATTACATGTTTCATTGGTGTTTTTGCCACGTCCTAAAATAAGTGTCTTGCTTACATGGATAAAACTTCCTTTCACTTGCACCTTTTATAGGCATTGCCTCCTTATAGTAACCAATATAGGAGAAAAATGGAGTCAAAAACAAATGATTCAGATACACAAATACATCTTTAGTCACAACAATTTGGCATTAAACTGGAAGCTTATGGCAACACAAACACTACTTCACAAAGAATTAAGTCTAATAATGCAAGCATTAAATATAAATCTCCAAAAATTATAAATAGCATAGAAAACATCTCATAACCAAGAAATCCCAATAGGCCTAAATACTAGGCATAGAAAGCTCAAATCCAAGTTATCATTACAGAAGACTAAAAATAACCAAGCAACAATTAAAATAAAAGCCACAGCAAGCTCTACTTTAAAGCCAGCTGCTCCATATCTCTCCAACTCAGCCAATTCTTAGCACTTGACCTCCTTCAACCCGTGGCCAAAGTACAAAAATGTAGGATCGGTAGCACCTTCCTTGTAGTAAGCAAAAACCATAGTTGAATCATCATGCATGCTCTCCCCAACAAAGCTGCACAATATATAATTAACATAAATCTCGTGTATGACAATAGTCAATATCAAAACCTGGTCAAGCTAACACTTACAACTGAAGGTCGCTAAGCTTTGAAAGCAAGTATTTGGTTGCTGCCTCAATGTTCTTCTTGAATTCCTCCTGCTTATCGCCCTCCAGCTTGGGTGTCAACAACTTGATGTACTTCTTAATGTATGCGACAAATTGCTTCTTGTCAAAAGGAGGTTGCTCCTGTAAGCAAAAATGGATATTTACTTGTTAAACTGTGAAGCAAGACACAAAATCAGTTGTGTAAACTTAGTTTCAAAGCCCACTAACCTGAAGCCTAAAAGTGTCAACAATATCAACCACCTTCACAGCTTGATCATCAACACCCTCGTCATCCTCAGCACCCTCAGCAGAAGGGTTTGCACCAATGTCTACATCAACTGCTCCTTGAACGACCCACTGCCAAAAAGATAAAACGCTTCATCAACACCCATCGACAAACATCTAAATATAACCAAGTCCCTTTCCAACCTTAAATGAAGGTATTATGTAAATTGATGCAAAAAAATAACATCAAAATTTATTTGTTACAAAATTGGCCAAACTTAAGGAAACCTAAAAATACAAATTAGAAATTACATGCAAGTGGACTCAAAAAGTTGGTAGTATCACTTACAAGGTATGAAACATAGAAACCCTACTGCTCCATCACTCAATACCAACATAACCAACTATACTGATCAAAGCAATAGGAATATATAAAAGCTCAATATTTAAGATCTAATACTGACCTTTCCCTCAACTTCCCACAGAACACCATTGTGGATTTCCTTGTAGGGAAAGGAGTCCGAGAGAAGCTCATCACCTTCAAGAAGAATTCAAAACATCAGAACACAAATGAAATCCTGGTGACCATAGATATTAATTTAGTTTGTCAACATGATAGTCCCTTAAATCTTAAATCAATGAAAAGTACATATATCGCAGCATTATGATCCATGACATTCATAATTAAACAATGAATAGTTGGCATGAAAAAATAAAACAAACAAACAGAGATAAGTTAATCAGACTTTGAGGTTGAGGAATCTCAGCCAAGACACAGAGCAACCGGATCCAGGCGGGGCACTCCGCGCCCAAAAATTCACTGGGGCAGGTATGGGTGTAAATAGCTGACGTGGCATCATGTAATTGGCCAAGAAATATTGGCTGAGACTCCTTTTTCTGATCAGACTTTTATAGAACACATCAGAGATTGTTACAATTTAAAGCCAATGAATCTTCATCTCCAAAACCAGAACATAACCAACAAAAATCCAAAAACCTCTGGGATTAGTTTTGTGCAGTGTCAAGTTAGAATCAATACAAAATAACAGTTTTGGCTATTACAAGATTATATATAATTTCAAAATCATGAATTCCAAGTAAAGCATATGCACAAACTAATCCCAGGATCCACACAAGCATAAACATGATTCAGATAACACAGACACGAGATCTATAACTAATAAACCCACAAAATTTAATAAAGGGTTTGCAAATCAAAACACCATACAAAATTCAATAGTTTCAAAATCACGAATTCAAACTAAATCACATAATCATCCATGCAGACACACAGAGACGATACCAGATCTAAAACCAATCAACCCACAAAAATTCAGAGAACCAACTAAACTAAAACCCTATTGGGTTCACAACCATGTACAAAATTTCAATACTTTAATGGAAAACAAAGATCTAGCCAACACAAAATAGAGAGTGAAACCAGAAATACATGGATTTGAATAAGCGTAGAAGAATTACCGGTGAGCAAATCCTGATAGACCAACATGATTTTAGGATAAAATCTCTACCGGATTGAAGCCAAGTGCAAAATAAGGAAGCTTGGAGGCAGAGTTGAGAGAGCTTGAGAGGGTTTGCAGAGTCCACACAGCGAGAATTTATAGGGCGAGGGTTTTTTTGGCAGAGGAGGAAGAAACTACGGGACTTCGTTTTTACGCAACCTAGACACGTCTTTTTGTGAAATTCCTCTTGTGTCCCTTTCGCACGTGCGAGTTCTCTTTCTCGGATTGGTCATTGGATTTGGTGATATAATGTTTTTACAAATTAAAAAAATTATAAAAATAGTGATCATTTGAATGTGTCATTTTTTCCCCCATTTATTTCTTAGGTGAATTATTCTAATGGAATATACTCTCATTCTCTCACATTGAGTAAAAAGAAAGGCTATTTGTAATCCTTTGTGATGACAATGTTTCAAACCTTAATAGTAGATAATTTTGCAATTTGGATTGTCAAGAAATCGATGCTCTCTTGAAAAGTTCATCATGTATCTTGACGTAAATTTTCAAGAATTAATATTGCATGTTATACCTGTATCATTATATTAATGCATACTTCATTTCACCGCTTCCTACCTCTTTTCATATTCGCAATAAATCTATTAGAACTCCAACTGCATATATGAGTAATATTAGCCTAGTGCAAACCATGACATACATTAAAACTAAGTTTAGAGTAATAAATCTTATGTGTATATTCTTCATCTACTCACTTGTATATATATCACTATTTCAAACTAAGTTTAAAGTGTAGTTCATTCAAAAAAAAAAAATGTTTAAAGTGACTAGCAAATGAAAAGCTAACTAGTTTCGCCTTATTCGTGTTGAACCTATCTAGAACATTCTCAATATATCTTTCTTTATGGTAACGTGAGTAGGACAATAAGCTTAAAAGGGTGAAGGGATTGGATGAAAATGGAAGAGGTAGAGAGAGGGAAGCATCCATCACATTGCTTCTGATCGGATAAATTTTTCCAAATCAAAATTGTCAGTCAATACGTCGTCGTTCTAGTTTTCTTTTCCAAAGTCAAGGTCAAAGGTCAAAGTCTAGTTCTTAGTCCAAAGT
>JAYMTE010001779.1:0-12485 GCA_036897545.1 Pelargonium fulgidum
TAATTTTTGCTAATCTTTTATGAGACAAACATTACTGATTTACATAGAAATGATTTACCCAAGCTTTACCATTGACTTCAAATTTCCCTCATTTTTCTCTTTCATTGCGTTTTTCATCATTTTTCCTTCTTTCATATTTTCCATTATCGGTTGACATCTATTTTATTTTAATTGATTTCTGCACCAGTTTAGCGTAGCCATAGTAAGAGTTTATAAAGGCACACATTCATCTACAGTCTCTCTCTCTCTCTCTTGCTTCAAAATTGACCCATTGTGCCACAGTTATAATTAGTTTTAGTCATCTAAATCCTAATTGCAGAGGCAATTTACTGATATTTTATTTTTTTTCTTCTCCAAATTTCATATTTGGGTGAAACATACTGAAATTTTGGTGTAGTAATGACTGCAGAATAAAATGTGTAAAAAAATGGCAGTAGAACAGCTGCAAATTGGGTGAAGAATATAAGAAGAAATGAAAAAAAGAAGGGATAAAAAAAAGTGTAGTAGAATGTGGAGATGGTATGTGTGCTTGAACCCCTTTGAGCAGATTACCAAGCAATGGCAATATCAAAGAGGCTCCCCCTTTTTTTTTTTTTTTTTTTTTTTTTTTTTCCGTGTGTAGACTTCAATCAAAGGTGTGCTTGCTTCACTTGCATTGCCTTGGCATGTTAAAGGCACATTGTCTTATGCCTCTAGTGCCTCGCTGCTTCAGATTTTACTTTATCTTTTATATCTCATCCTGATCACAAGCATTAGAGCATGAATATGATGAAGAATGAAGATCATTGCAACTATTTTTTATAATGAATAAGTTTGCTCCATTTTATTTTTCCATCTCGCCTCATGCTGGGTAGCAAGAATGGATGCACCGAGTCTTACTATCATGGAAATAAAAAGCCCACTCCCTTGCAAGCAAGATCAATAATCATGGGTCCTAAAAAAAAGATCAATAATCATGGAGAAGCAAAACATGTAGTTGCTTTAGTTAGATCCCATGGTATTTGAATGATCGCGTCCTTTCATGATTTTGCGCTTCAATTAAGAAATTTGCTTCTCTCCCTTTAGAATGAATGCGATGTAATCAGAAGAGTATGACCAGTGGAGCATGATTTGTTACCTCTTGACGATAGATAGCAATTGAGAAACTGCCCATGAGGCTATGGAATGAACACATTTTGTAAACCAGTTTGGGAGCTCATACTTGAGTGCTGGAAACAATTTGTTATATGACCAGCACCCTATTCTATTCTGTATCTTGTGTGGAATGTTCTGCTACCTTCTCAACTTACTATTAATTTAGGGAATTTTGTTAGTTTTTGTTTTGTTAGTTCCTTTTGTTTTCTCCTTGGATGAATTGTTAACTTTTCCATATGCTATGTTTCTGGTTATTTGTTGTATTGATTACGTATAATATAGATCAATAAACTTGGCATTGGTACTAGCTATATTTTAGTTATTCAAGCCATACCAATCCAATGTTATCTTGTTTAATGTGTATTTGTCTACAGCAAGCGTACTAGTGGTTTTGACATGGCACCACCTGCTGCAGCCATGCTTCCTGGGGCAGCCATTTCAGGTTTGCACCTATCCACTTTGTTATGTAGTCAATGACATGCCAATTGCCACAACCTAGTTACTCTGATAAATTCTTTTGACAAAAATGTAGCATTCTCATTCCGCAATATCTGCTGCACTAAGCATACAATTTTTAGTTCTTTATGGCTTTTGTTATTATTTAGTTTTTACTATGGAAACTGAGAACCATTGTTGTGTTGTTTGGCTGTTGTGTGTGGTTGTTTGTTTGTGTTGTGTTTATCATTTGGGTAAGAAGGCAATGTTGGGCTACATGTCCCACCGTGCTACCCATCGGCGTGACCACTGTAGAATTTATGTTCAACGGAGAATCAATGCATCGATTAGCTGGATCTTGTTCGCCTTCAACCGGCAACAGTTGCCATTTGGTAGACTTACAAATATTTCTCTAGCATCTGCAGTGGTGGAATTCATTACTTTATTTATTATTTGAATATATTTTAGGTATGCAATAGGTTTCTTATCTGATTTTGTATTTATATTATATTTGCTTAATGTTAATGTATGGTAATATCTAGGCTTTTAGAAGTACCATTTCTCAAAATTTTATAGCAAAATGTTCAAAAATTTGCTACGCAACTCTTCCATCTATGATTACTTTGTTTCTTTTCCGATATTTGTTCAGGACAACTGCAAGCTGTTCCTACAACAATGCCAGGAATGCTACCTAATATGTTAGCTTTTGGGACAGCTCAAGTATGAGTTCTCTATGATTTCAGTTCATGAACTGCTGTGTTATTTTCTTGCATGTCCTTGAAAAACTAAAACTAAGTTCTCGAATGTTTCAGTTGGGAGCTCATTCGTTAATGCCAGCTCAAGCCATGACTCAGCAAGTAAATATTTCAAGCTTCTGAATCAGGGATTCCTGTTGTGATGTATCATAATATGATGGATGTCATATGTTTGTTTTTCTCTTGCAGGCTACGAGGCATGCACGTCGGGTGTATGTTGGTGGCCTTCCTCCATTGGCTAATGAACAGGTTCTACTCTAGTTTATGTCTTGCTGGCTTTCATTTTTCCCCAAGAAATATGAAAGATAAATTTCAACTTGAGTATTATTCAGATGGCATAAGAGTCTTTTCTTTTGTTTGTTTTAGCATGACTTATTGTTTATAACATTTAAAAAAATATTAATATATATGCAGCTTTATTTTGCTATATGTGTTTTTAGAATCAATATTTTATTTGAAATGCTGGATTTGACTCAAATCAAGTGTTTGGATAACCTTAGAATTTAGATTTGATTTTGTCTTATATCTAATAGTATTCAAAACATGCCTACAACTTGGGATTTCAAATGACAATTCTTACCTTGTCATTTGAAATTTTATGATTTTCCAAACTTTATATTTGTTTTTGAAATACAACATTTCAAATCCCAAATTTCAAATGATGAATTTTAAATCAAATTCATGTTCCCAAACGCAACCTTAAGTGTTCATGGTATTTTGAATTATTATTTTCTTCACTTAATTACTTTTAGTAAGAGAGTGATCTGAGTGCACCAGTGTGGTCATTTCCTTGATTGCTTGTATTGTACTCTAATTGCGGAACTTTAGCATTTCATATGTGCAATTCTGTTCATATTTTGTGTCATTACTTGATTTCACCATCAACTAGTGCAGCACTTTATGAACCTAAGCAACATAAATATATAAGAAAATGATATTAGCAACCAGCATTTCATGTAATTGACTACCATTTACTTTCCAAAATTTATATTTTAGCATCTTAATTGACACTAGGTTACGATTTGTTTAAAGAGGACAGAATATTTTGTATCTGGATAATGCACATTTAGAAACAAATTATAAAGTTTCACTTGCTAATTTGTGATTGATAGTGTATAATGAAAGAAACTATCTGGATTCTAAAGGCAAGGACACTCCATAGTTTTTCATTATTTTCATATTTTATCGGCCTTTGTAGCTTTTATTTTAATCTACATAAAAAATGGAAGAAAGATGAAGTATATTTTGATGAATTGTTTTGTTGAACTTCAAGATGCTTGTGGCTATGATTATAATATCAAATGTTGTGATTCAATTATAGCTTTGTTACAACGTGAACTATTGGTTTGAGCTGTAGGCTTAAAGTGGTTCATTGAATTTTTTTTATGATTGCTTCTCCCTCTGCTGCCCATTGTAAACTGACTTACGATTTTAAGAGGATACTTGTTTTGTAACAGACAATTGCAACATTCTTCAGCAACGTTATGGCTGCAATTGGAGGAAATTCTGCGGGTCCAGGTAATTGCTTCACTTCACACTCCTTTTCCCATCTATAGTGCAATAGTTATTTCTGACAAATAAAAACATATATAATTGGTGTGCATTTGCATTTTGTTTTGTTTTGTTTAATTGAATTGACAAAAATGTGTAATTTCAGGTGATGCTGTTGTCAATGTATACATCAATCATGAGAAGAAGTTTGCATTTGTGGAGATGAGAACTGTTGAAGAAGCAAGCAATGCAATGGCATTAGATGGGATTCAATTCGAGGCATGGCAGTTTGAACCTCTCTCCTTTAAGTTATATATTTTGAAAGACTTTGTTAGAACTGTTAAGATGGCTTTTATTTAATTTTTTATTAACATTAGTTGATCAGACAGGACATTTAGAAACTTCCTTAATTGAATGCGGTATAGGCATGGATTTTTATATGTTCTTCATATAGTATAAGGTTTTCCTTTTTGGTTATACTCTAGTTGTCTTGAAGATGGTCAGAATATTCCTTGATTTATTGCAATTTAGAATGCAGTTTTTATTCTTATGAGAATTCTGAGTTAATTCTATTATTTTCTATATTGGTGAGACTGTTATATCATTTATGATATTGTATATGCTTTATTTTAGGCCTACCACGGTATATTGTGACTGTCTTTACTTTTTTAAAGGTGAACAACATGACTTAGATGAGCTTATTCTGATTTACGAGAATAAACTACTTGTCTAGGATTGCTCTTTTCACCTTATTCTGGCTGCCATGTTGATCTTACTTCGATCATCCTATCTGAATACACAGATTTACACATTTATTTTTACATTTTTGTGAAATGTTTTTACTTCAATCTAGAATGCTTGGATAATGACATGCACTGTGGGGAAAATAATTGTTTGTTGTTTGATGTGATTTTGCCCTTTGCTAGGGGGTTGCGGTGAGAGTACGAAGGCCGACAGATTACAACCCTGCTTTGGCTGCAACACTTGGTCCTAGCCAACCAAGTCCGGACCTTAATTTAGCTGTTGTTGGACTCACACCAGGGTAATTTGAGAAATATTTATCTACTTAAATTCATGTCGTGTTTGTGTCGTATCACGGGTCATAACCCCAATTGCCAGCCCTAGTTCTCCTCTTTTATCCTTCATGCATATATATTGTTGTTTTCTTCCCATATAGCTTGCAACTACTTCTAGATGAGTTGGTGCGAGACTTTGAATAAATCAACAGGTCCCGTGTTAGGATATCTCATGTAATCTTAGTTGAAATAAAAATCAACAAACCTTGAAGATGATCAATAGATTGAACAAAAGACCGTTTTAGGGTCTCTCACGTTATCTTTGTTGGAACAAAAATCAACAAACACTGAGGATAATTAGATTGAACCAAAAAATTTCCATGAAATTTATGGAGAATATCACGTAACTTCTAGCTAGGACATTCTATTAGGAATGAGGATATCCAGATTCAGAAACCCTGGAGGAAACTTCGTTAACAGACTGCTGTATTTTCTAGACAACAGTGTTGGACATAAAAAATATGAAAGTCAATGTAGTGATAGGAGACTTTGGAGTATTCTGGGGACCTAATGGTTGATCCCAGAAATACAAACAAAAATCTGTCATATTGAAATACACATATTTCACTATTGTGAATAATTTGTGATTCATTTGTTAAAAGCCTCTGATCACAACCACAATTCCACCCAACTTATCTGAATTCTATAGTTCTAGTTTCTAATTGATTACTGCAGCTACTAACCATAAATACTCAGACTATCCCTTCATTTACTACATTCATACCTGAATCTATGCCCTCATTTGTTATCTATTAATGTCCATTTTTTTTTCTATGAAGTAGAATACTATTATTCTCTTAACAGGTTAATTATGGGTTTGTTTGACAGTGCAATTGGCGGAGCAGAGGGACCAGACCGCATCTTTGTGGGTGGGCTGCCATACTATTTTACTGAAGCACAGATAAGAGAATTGCTAGAGTCCTTTGGGTATAGACTGAATTACTATCCATTGATTCAATTACTTTTAACATATATACTTATATTATGCGGGTAAATTTTACCATGTGCGGTGTGTTACTATGTCATCCGATCTAATGTTGTTCTTCTCTTTTGCAGACCTCTATGTGGATTTGATCTTGTTAAGGATAGAGACACTGGAAACTCAAAAGGTTATGGTTTCTGTGTCTATCAGGTATGAAGGATAACAATTAAAATCTCTATACGCTGAATTGAACTGCATTGACTTAGTCACCCATATTCAATTTTAAGTAGAATTTAAACTTGATTGTTGAGTATTTTAAATTACTGGGTTTTCTACAGCCCCTTAAGAATAATAATAACAATTGTCTTCGTCACACATATACCATTCTTCTGATAACCGGAAGCTAATATGCACCTACTTCAGGATCCATCAGTGGCAGACATTGCTTGCGCTGCTCTTAATGGCTTGAAAATGGGTGACAAAACTCTTACTGTCCGGCGTGCAAGTGCCAGGTTAGTTTTGTAGCATTTTTTTTTTTTTCCTTTTCCAAACTAACGTGCTGGCCCAGAAATGTGTTTTTGTTGTCAAATTTAATGCTTTATAGTTTCCAATTTTATCCTTTCCTGAATATTAAGCATGAATGGATGTGCTTATATTGCTATATAACTTACTAATACTATTATTAATCTGTAAAATATAGAAGTATCCTTGTGCATGTTTGAATCGTATGAAACTCATTTGTTCTGCCTGAACTTTTGGTGCTATGGATTTACAGCAGTGGGCAGTCTAAATCGGAGCAGGAAAATATATTGGCACATGCGCAACAGCATATAGCTATGCAGGTTAAACAAGCCTTCCCTGTGCTTATTTATGGTTTTTTTATCATTCATCCATCTTATTGACTTGTTTAAGCTGTGTTGTAGAAAATGGTCCTGCAAGCTGGTGGCATCAGTCTTCCTGGATTAGGGATGTCATTGGGAGCAAATGCAGAAACTCCAACAAAAGTCGTATGCTTGGCTGAGGTATTGGAGTTGTTTATATTAAGTGACTTTTAATAGGGGTGTGTATCAGTCCAAGACTGGACCGAATGCCTAAGAGATGGACCAAAGAGTAGATTGAAAAGTTCTGGTCTAGGACCGTTTATTTTTACCAAGTATAATTTTAAAAAATTCTTTTCTACAGAAAAATTAGTAAGTTTTTGGTGTGTTGTACAAAAATAATAAAAGAAAAAAACTGTTTTTTTTTTAAGAGAATAAATTTCAAATTATTCAGGTCGGACCAGACCAAATGGTAATCTCACGGACTGGACCGGATTTTGCGCACCCCTAGCTTCCAACTGCAGTCTTACCACAATACCATCTTTTTTTTTCATTTGCCTTTGGATTAGAACATCTTTGTGATAAACTTTGGATATCATCTGCATTTTGATGGATGATTTATTAAGAGACTGCTTATGGTTATTTTGTGTATGATGAAGGCAATTTCGGCTGATGAGCTTGGTGATGATGAAGAATATCAAGAAATACTAGAAGACATGCGAGAAGAATGCAGTAAATTTGGTAAGGCTAGATTTAGAAGATAACCCTAGGATCAATAGTTCTCTATTAAATGTTATATGTTGTTATCTTCCCAAACCAATTGTTTTAGTACATAAATAAGTAATCTTACACAAAAAAACAGTGGTTATGGTATAAGAAAGCTATTTGAAGAAAATATTGATGCAAACGTCTTATCTGGTGGGAAGGACCAAAGGTGGGCTAGCAACAACAAAATAAAAATGTTATATTTAAGAAAAGAAATAGCCGTAATAGTAATAATGATGTGAACTGCAATTAATTAACCTTCATGTAGTCATGTTATCTTTTTGCTAGATGTTGAACTGTATAGAGTAAATGACAATTTTTTTTTTTTTTTTGTGTGGCTATAAGGAACGTTGATAAATGTCATTATTCCTCGCCCGTCTACCAATGGAGAAGAGGTCCCAGGTCTTGGAAAGGTATGAAGTTTCGTCTCCATGTTTAGCTCTGTTTTTATTTGCTTTTGTTTATCGTGTGTGTGTGTGTGTATTTTCCATTTTGGGTTAATGGAAAAGCTCTTACATATTCAAGCGATTATGGCTTCTTCCCTTCCCTATGATGAACTCAACTAAAAATGATGGAATTAGCCAGTAAAGATCTTTTTTTTAACAAATAGATTATGATCCTCTCGAAAATCCACATAAGATGATCAACACAGAAAATCAGCTGAAATTCCCTCTTTTAAGATTGTATGAAATCAACACTACTAGAATATATAACACAATTATGATTTTTTTACCCTATTGTTTTAGATTTCTTTTTATTTGTACGACATATATTTGAAAATATGAAGTGAAATGAAGAGCAAAAATGTCATTTCACAGGTTCATAATTGTCATCAACTTCTTACATGTGTAACTGTGTAAGCATTAAAAAAATAGGTCAGTGAGTTAAAACTTAAGCTAAAATTTACACTTGTCAAACAGTTCAGGAGGTGTAGAAAGATTTAATCACCTCGTTTATCTCTTTTTAGATCCAAGGACATCAAAATGTGATGCAGTCTCTATATATGTTGAGAGCAATCGGCACAAGTATGTTTGTGTGTGGCATTGTCGGGATTTGTGACGAATACATTTTATGTTTGGCGCAGGTGTTTTTGGAGTACTCAGACACAAGTGGGAGTGCAAATGCGAAGCATGCGTTGAGTGGAAGGAAATTTGGGGGGAATATAGTAAGCGCAAATTATTATCCGGAAGATACATTTCACAACATGGACTATGGTGCTGCTGTTTAATAGTAATAATAAGAAAGATGAGAGCTGCTGTTGTAACAAACAACACACAATGTAATGTATAGTTGTTGTCTACTGCTGCAAATTGCAATGCAACTCAAATTTCATGCTTGGTTGGTTAGACTTGTAAGTTTTGACTTTTTGAATGTGTAAGATTTAATTAATTTGTAATTTCGACTCAAATTCTGTCATTATTAAAATTGTGGAAGAAACACGACATCTTGAGGAGAAGTAAAAATGGCGGAACAAAGTGAAATTGGTTGTGAAACAAAGCGATAAGATTTTCATTTTAAAAATGAATTCAAAAGGACTTAACACTAAATTGGATTTTGAATAATCCAAGGTTGCGTTTGATAATATGAACTAGATTTGAAATACAAATATGGAGTTGAAGAAATCATATACAGTAATTTCATAGGAGTTGACCCAAATTCAAATTGTTCAAGTTCAAGTCCAGAAATAGAATTTCAAAATGGAGGGTGAAGATGAGCAGGCACGTGTGGATAGAAGATTAGCGCAATTTCGATAACACAGCGTCCACGCGCACATCACATTTCTCACACTCGCAGCATGGGACGCATTTGGTTGGTGTCTCCGTCTCCAAGTCGCTGCACCTTATGCTTCAACTTCAACTCCATCACACCTCACACCAAATCATCTGGATTTAGGCCTCAATTTCCTCGCCGATCTCTCCCAAAACCACTGCTCACATCTTCTTCGTCATCGTCATTGTCGATGGCCTCTCATTCCACTACTTTCAGCACCGTCCAGGAAGGGAAGGTTTCTGCTTCTGGCTTGGTTGGACAAAATGACCTGCTCATTGTTGGACCTGGTGTGCTTGGCCGTTTAGTCGCCCAGAAATGGAGACAGGTTTTGTTCTATTCGTATAATTCATGTTCCTTAATCATAATCATTGTTGTTTCAATTTCGATGGAATTTATAAATTTGCTCAAATTTGTATTCACGTTCATCAGTCGATACTTCTTCTGATTTCGAGGAAAGTGATGTGGTTTTCTTGTGTAATTTATGCTCAAACTTATATTCCTAGTCTAGTTTTTATTTTTATTTTTATTATTGTTCATTTTATGGCCAAATTCATGTTCATCTTCATTGATAGATAGTTCACTTGATTTGGAAGTAAGTTGTGTAGTCTTCTTGTGCAATTCATGGTCGAATTCATTTTCATATTCATCTTCATTGATCAGTAGTTCATTTGATTTCGAAGTAAGCAGTGTATTTTTTTTCCTTGTTCAATTTATGGCCAAATTCATATTCATCTTCATTGATAGGTATTTCACTTGATTTTGAAGTAAGTTGTGTAGTTTTCCTGTGCAATTTATGGTCAAATTCATTAATTGATAGCTCTTTTAATTTCGGAAATAAATGTGGTTTTCTTGTGTTTGCTTGTGCTATTTATGGTTAAATTCATATTCATATTCATTAATCATAGTTCTAATTGCGCAGGAACATCCAGGTTGTCAAATTTTTGGGCAGACTGTGAGTATGGATCACCATGATGAATTGCTCAATCTGGGGATTAAACCATCCCTCAAGGGCACTGAATCAACTACCAAGTTCCCTTATGTGATCTTTTGTGCTCCCCCTTCTCGGACCTCTGACTATCCTGGTGATGTTAGGTACACATGCACTCCATTCATCTAAAAATAGTTGTCGCATTTAAAGAATATTATTGGTGATTTAAGAATAACTTTGATAAGAGTAGAGAGAGAAAGAGCAAGCAAATTGTGTATTGATCATGAATGAATGATTACCCCAATTAACCAACTTGCTAAATGAAACACAACACAAATAAACAGAAACAACATAAAAGCGATCCAAATGACAACTTCAGCATTTGAGCCTTGTCAAATTCCTTATGAAACAATTAGGATATCCATAATAACGGCCGAGCTCGAGCAACTTGTTAAAGGCTTGGCTCGTTTACACCCCTATCTGCAAGCACAATTTTTTTTTATGACCTAGTTTTAAGATATCTATAATTGCATGTTCGTTGATAATAATGATTCTGTAGCTCATAACATAAAATTAAATTTAAAACTAAAAATTCAAACAAACAAAAATATTATTATTAAATTAACAACAATTAACGTATTTATTTATCTTAAATACCTTAGTAATAAGACAACATTAACCGGAGACATTTATTCCAAATCACGCTAAAATGTGGTCGTCATCATCAAGAACGTCACAATCGCTACGACCAGCACCGTCAAGAAGCTCGCCGAATTCACGCTCCCTTTACTGCTCTTCTTCGGCAGCCGCTTCGGCAACGAGCACTCCTCGCCGTTAAAGTAGAACTTGGTCGGAAACCCGTCGCCGCCGGGAATGTTCATGTTCACATGGTGCTTCTTGTTGAACGCTATCACCGTCTGCATCTTTCCGGGCACTTTCGGGGCCTGCCGGGAGCTCCCATTGGTCTGCGCTATCAAGAAGTTGAGACCCTCGAGCCCTTGAAAGAATATGGTGTTTTTCACCGCTTTCTTGCCTGTTATCTTCGTCCCGTTCATCGAGAAAGCTCGCTCGAATCCGGCGTAGGCCTTGTTCAGCTGAACTGCCGCGAACCAGTCCTCGAACGGCTTGTCGCCCCAGTTGAAGATGGTGATCCGGGCGGTCCATCCCATCTTGTAGTCGGACTCAACGTGCCAGTTGATGCTCACCCGGCAGTTGTCCGGGCAGGGCCGGATGCGTGGGATAGGCATCTTCTTGATGCGCGCCCACGCTAGGGCCTTCTTAGTCCTGTTTGCGAACGGGACGAGCAGGGCCTCTGGCGGGAGGAGCATCGACTTGGCGTTCTCGTTGCAATTCGCGTCCTCGTCGCACCCGCAGGCGCAGGTGTTGCACGGGATCGCCGAGTCGCTGTAGAAGGCCGAGTAGGAGACGCAGCACCGGTTCTGCTTCGGCTTCGGCGGGACCATCTTGCATACAATTTGCCAGCTGGCGATCGCGAAGATCTCGGCTTTGAGGCCGTTCGGGTCCGGGAAGATGCTCGGGTCCACCCGGAGCGGCTGGCCGCACTTATAGGTAGGGTTTATAACGCCGTTGATTTTCCAGTTCTTTGGCGGAGTGAAGGCGGTCCGGTTCATCTCCGGCGGGACCTTGAAAACCTCCATCTGGAAGATCGACCGGGACTCCGTTTTGTTCATGACGGCGGGGAGTACGGCGCCGTTTTTGCAACAATACGGGAGCTTTCCCATAGTAGGGTCTTCTTTCTTTTCTGGCGGGAGGTCGGTGATAACCGGCGATTTCTCGCAGTTCATGACGTTGGTGAAGTCGAGGCCGGCGTAGAATTTGGCGGCGGTGCCGTAGAGGCAGACGGAGGGTTCTTTCTTGTAGGTGTAGGCACCTCTCATGGTGTTGATGAACTCTCCTCTCTGCCACTCCCATGTTAAGTTCCAGTGGTCGAGGCGACCGAGCGGGTGGACGTTGTCGATGGTCACTTGTGCTGTGTACTTGCCCTCGTAAGACTTGAGCACGTCGTAGACTATGCTCAGGTCGCCGTACCGGCGTTTGGCGAATTTGATCTTCTTTTGAGGTTTCTTGGCCAACTTCTTCTTCGGATCCTTTTTGCAACATGCATACATTGTGTTGCTATCTGCAAAGAAAGAGTGTTACAATGCATAGTTGCTGCTGAATTTAATTAACGTTTGGAACATATAAGATTGATATGTTTAATTGACAGCGATAATTATTCCTGTATCAATATAACTAATAAAATCATGAAGTAAGGCATAAGTTTATGCTCAATAAGTGCAAATACTTTATATATCAAAATCTCAATATCTTATGAACCTAAATTTCCATGTACTCCTTTTTCATGTATTTTTTTATTTATTAAATATAAAT
>JAYMTE010001780.1:0-12484 GCA_036897545.1 Pelargonium fulgidum
ACTTGTGATGAAATGTAATTGTATCGAATCGACCCGGGCAGCTTATGTGGTGTTTCGGTTGCCACCTGTCACCTTTCTACTGGCTTCGAGACTTGTGATTTTTCTGATAATCATACATCTATCTCATCTATTAGCAATCATAGCATACGCACATCAATAACAAAATATTACGTAAGAGAAAACAACAATAGATTGGAGAGATCGAAACATAAGGAATAAGGAATGAACAAAAAACAAACAGAGAACCAATTCACAACTAAAGATTAAATCAAGATTAGCACCACTGACAAAGTAATGATAAAAGATTATGCAGAAAAATTAGTGAAATACATTACATGATAAACAAAACAAAATCAACAACATCACTGATATAAAAAAGCAATTTGAGCTATGATAACATGAGGAGATTAGTGGGGTCTTTATATGATAAATAATACAGCATCTATAGAATACTTGTGTCTCTAAAATATACTATCAGTAGTATATCTTTTCGAAAACTTCTTAGTAAACTTACCTTCATCAACCGACAAACATAAAATCCAAACTTCAAAAAGAGAGAGAAAAAGGAACCACCTTTGGGTTGAGAGCATTGCAGATTGAGAGGCGATTTCTGATTCATGGTGGTGGAATTGTGACAGGCTTCCGGCGATGGCTGGGGATAAGGGAGGTTGGCGAGTCTCCCGGTGGCGGCGACGACAGGAATGAAAGGGAGGCAGATCGTGGCTTGAGATGGAGGGAAGCATATAGTCGCTTGTGAGGGCGGCGGTAATGTGGAGAAATTAGGGTTAGAAGTTTATTAAGAATATATATAATTAGGGTTGGAAGTTTGAAGTGGGTCCTAGTGACACTTGTCATTCAATTGAAACATCAATTGAGAAATTGGAGTGACACGTGTCACTCAATTGGTAATTGAGATAATAAACATTTAAAATATGTAAGGATCCATTTAGTTGTAGAAAATAGTTTTCATTTTAAATTGGTAAATAAAAATATTATGCATAATATATACTCTGTGAGACATAAAAAAATAAAAATGAGTAGTGCGAAAATAGTTTTCCTAATTTTTTTTAAAAAAATTCAAGCTATTTTGGAAAATTGTTTTTCAAATGAAAAATTGTGCAACTAAACAAGTTTTTCAATTTTCTAAACAAACCCTCATAAGTAAACAAACCTTCATTTTGTTAAATAATTCATTACTATATTTCACTCGACGGTCGTAATTACAAGACAAACAAATTACATTGTTTTTGAACAATTAGGGTCAATAGGGACATTTCATCTAATAAAGAGGATTTGAAATGTCAAGTAACTTGACCCTAACACGAGAAAACAGTCGGGTTTCTAAAACATGACGTATGAATGTTATTATCCACTTTCTTGAAAACTGCAAAATTCGACTCTCTTATTTAACCTCTTCTCCAATAAAAATTTTCATCGAAAAAGGAGGGGTTAAAATGTCACATGACGTTACACAAACTCGAAAAATGGTATCCAAAAACCTAACGTATGAACGACATTATAAACTTTCTCGAAAACAGCAAAATCCGACTCACTCTGATTCAACCTTATCTCCAAATAAAGTTAGTCTTTATCACACTAATTTTCCCTTACGAAATAAAACAAAAATAAAAGTTGTCAAACAAATACAACTCCTCTCCAAGGGAACTTGTTTTTGCAGTGGTTGGAAATGGAAAGAACAATACAATGCAAGAATAAGAGTGAAAATATCTAATTCTTAACTCTCTGGGCTAAATGGATATAAAATGTCATCAATCACAATTACAAAATAAACAAATGACATTCATATTTGAACAATTAAGGGCAATATAGACCTTTCATCTAAAAAAATAATAGCTGAAATGTCAAGTTACCTTACACTAACACGAGAAAATAGTTTGTATTCTAAAATCGTAACGTATGAACGATACTATCCATTTTTTTGAACACTACAAAATCCGACTCATTCATCTTAACCTTTTTTCTTCAATAGAAAATTTTCATCATGAAAATAGGGTTTAAAATGACACATGACGTTACCCCAACTCAAAAATTGGTGTCCTCATACCTAACGTACGAACAATATCATCCATTTTTTTCGAAAACTGCAAAATCCGACTCACCGTGATTCAACTTTATCTCCAAATAAACATACCTCCTTATCAAAATAATAAAGTTACCCTTATCAAAATAATAAAGTTGCCAAACAAACATACCTCCTCCCCAAGTAAACTTGTTTTTGTTGGTTGGAAATAGAAAGAACAATGCCAATGCAAATTTAGGAGTGAAAATATCTATTCTTACCCCTTTTGGGCTAAACGGCTTAAGTGGATATAAAATATGAACATCTAAAACAATGAACGGTAATATATTTTTTTTCCTTCAAAAACTACAAAATTCAACTCATTCTTATTTAACCATTTCTCCAATAGAGAAAACAAGGGCTAAATGTCACATGATGTTACTCCAACTCGAAAAATGGAGTTCAAAAACCTAACGAATGAAACATTACCAACCTTCTTGAAAACAACAAAATCCGACTCACTCTGATTCAATCTTATCCCCGAATGAAGTTAGTCTTTATAACACTAACTTGCCCTCCAAAAAAAAACAAAAATAAAAGTTGCCAAACAAACACACATCCTCCCTAAGTAAACTTGCTTTTGTAGTGGCTGGAAATAGAAAGAACCATGCTATCAATGCAAAAATAGGAGTGAAAATATCTTTTTCTTACCCATTTGGGCTAATTGGCTTAAGTGGGTATAAAATGTGAAGACCCACAACAAAATTAACCCATATATATAATCTCTGCCTCTTCGTTTCCTCTCTCTCTTTCTCTTTCTCATCCCCAATCTCTCTCGGACGACGTCAAATTTCCAGGGTTTCCACATGAAACCCAAAACCTTCTGTTATTTTCTCGACAAAATCTCAGGCAATCGTCTTCGTCTCTCCGCATTCTTCACGCAAGGTTTACTTGTTTCTTGATTTATAGAAATCGAACATTCCTAGGGCTAGGGCTCGTGGAAGATTGCGACTTTGAGGAGGTTTTATTTAGTTTTAGATTATTGGCGGTGGGTTTGGGGAATTGGGGTTTTAGAGCGAGGGATTGGAGATGGGAAGTGTGGATGGATCTGATGATCGGACGTTCAGAGTTAATTTCTCCGGCGACGGAGCCGCCAAGTTGAGGGAGAAAGTGATGGATAAGCTCAAGGAGTTCATGGGCGATTACACCGACGACACACTTGTGGTATGGTTTTGTGTTTTTACGTCTATCCAGTAAATTTGTGTTATGTTCAATGTCATTGATGGGTTTTGGAGTGGAACTTTGTTCAAGCTTGGTTATTTAGTTTGGATATGTCTTTGTCTGGTATCCATCTATTTATATTGATTGCTTCATGAACAACTGTTATGTATGGATGGATCACATTACCTAGGAAATCTTGTTCATGTACATTTTATTTTATTGGGTGTTGGAATACGTTCTTTCATCCGCACAATTGGTTTTATTTTGTTGTTCCATATTGCTTGTGATGATAAGATGCATTGATTAGTAAAAGCTACTTTGTTCCTATTTTGGTTTTTTTTTTTTTTTTTTTTTTTTTTGCAGTGAGCTCCTTCTAATTAAACCCTTATCAGGGTTTTATTTAAGTTTTAGTTTTAGGGTTTTTGTTTGACGTCCTCATAACTCTATTCCTGTTCTCCCCCTTTTTACAGGCAAGGGAACTGAGAATATTAGGATTGGTCTTTTTCAGAGAGGTTAGGTTGATTGATATATCTATCACTTGTAATTGAGGGGAAAAAAAAAAATTATAAGTTATGTTGTCAACAACAATGCATTGTAGGAGTGTGCCATTTTTTATCACTTGTAATTGAGAAAAAAAAACTATTAGTTATGTTGTCAACTACAATGCACTCTAGGAGTTTGCCATTTTCCCCATGGATTTTGCTTGCCGAATTGCACATTGTCCGATCTGGACTCTGATAACTAAAACCAAAAAGAGGTGTTTTCCAGACCTGCTAAAACTTTAACTTGATATAATTATCCTAGTGATGATTTCAAGGTATAACTACATTATATCTGAAAATACAAGTCTAATTTTACATGGCAGTAGCATAAATGATTTATCTGTGTAGGTATTACCCACTAAAGACCTGCTGTACTCTTAGTAGTATCCACCAGTGCTAAGTGGAGCATTCATAGATTAGACTCTCTTACCACTAGGTAATCTTGATTTTGGATCCAATTCCTCATCTGTGAAAAAATATAACACATATTTTAAGAGTTGAAAATTACCTTTTAGGCATTCCCTCCATTCCTATTGCCATTCTCATTCAATGTTGTTTCGATCAATTAAAGTGTGATAATTGTTATTATTGGTTAACAAAAATAAAATTATTCACACTTTAAAAATATTTAAATAATTATGCAAAAATAAACTATTTGTCATTTAAGATTGACAAAACATTACCGACAAAATATACAACTCAGTATTCGGCATTAAAGTATTTAGAATTGCTCATGAGCGTGCATTATTTTGTGTCAGTAATTGTACTCATCATGACCATTTACATAAAAATCACGCCAACCAGACATTTGATAAAAAATTATGATATTTTTTAATTTAATTTTATGTTCTTTTTTTCCGATTTATAAAATATAAATAAGCATTATTTTTGAAAAATTGAGCTCATAATAACGTTCCTCCAAAAAAGTTGCATGGAATTATTACTTTTATTGGACATACTAGTGCGAAGTTATGAATTTTTAAAGTTTAAGTCGTGATATAAATTAGTGAAGAAATGAGAACGATAATCCATTCCATCCACCTTAGGTGAAGATCAAATTGTTCATGAGCAAGAGAATGGAAATGACAATGGGAAAGAGTGAGTTTTTATCCAAACACCATCGATTCGAATCTCATTCCCAAACCAAAATTTCTTATCCAAACACTACATTATTACTTTCTGCATTGGTTCACATACAGTACCACAACACTTGAGATAAAAAATAAATTGTTCTGTGATTTGAGAAGTTTCGTGTTATTGTGGATGTCTAAGATGAGCTTTGATCGTGCTAAACCAAATGTGACATGCTATTTGATCGTGCTACATAGTTTTGCGCTAGTAACTTACTCAATATACATAGTTTTCTATTGCAGCTAATATAACTTGTATATATGTTGATTGATGCTCATTTTACTCTGTTACTTATTTGTTTTTCAATTCATCTTTTCTGTTATTTTATAAAGGTGATTTGATTATTAAGTTGAAGTTGATGGACCATAGAATTTAAAAGCTTCCAATAGTTGTTATTACCTTTATATTAGATATTTAGATATTGTGCCCTTTCTTGGAAGAACTTTACATATCGTTGTCTGTAGTTTTTAGAATGTTGTGATATTGTTTGAGAAGTCCTTCGTACTAATTGCAATTTGCAATGGCAGGAATACGTTATTGTCTTATTGCGAAATGGCAGGCAAAAAGAAGAAGCAAGGAATGAGTTGAATGTTTTCCTAGGAGATGACAGTCATTCATTTGTATCTTGGTAATGCTTCTTAGACCAACAGTATATGAATTATATTTATGTTGTAGAAATTCATTAGCAAGTGAACTCAAATTATCATGGTCACTGATAATGTTATGCATCTGATTTAATAGGCTGTGGGATCATCTGTCTTCAAACTTGGATCTGTATGTAGAACCGAATGAATCTAACATGTTAGTTGCTGCCCAAACTAAACCTGCATCTGAGGATCCTTTTGAAAGCAGTCATTCACATCACTTGGATTCTGAATCTGAAAGAACAAAGTCTAATAAGCTGTCTAGAAGTCGTCATAATAGGGAATGGAAAGGAATAATTAGGGATGCAGCTGAACCCCCGCCTCTTCGAAGCTCTGAAGTTGACAATGTCTATATAGGGGAAAAAACACACCGCAAAGCTGGTCGTGGAAGAAGATCAGTTTCTCCACAACCCCGGGTTCACAGGAAAAGAAGTCGGCCTGATGAGCCACAATATTCAAAGGTTTGGATAGATCTTCCCCCCATCTTTTATTATTCACTGAAATGTTGTTTAAAGTGGTTCCGTAAACACAAAAACTAAATTTTTCTGTATATCCCACTTAAAACTTATAACAACAAGCATCATGTGTGTTGTTAATTGATTCATCCTCTGTTTGCTTTGTACTTTGAGGTGTGAACTCCTCTCTTTGATAATATAATGGTCATATTATATTTTTTAAATCTGGATGACTATGGCTTATCAGTATTTATGGGTTCTGCTGATGGGGCATGTGGTAACCTTTGTACAGTATGAGTTTTCAGGGACAGATCTTTTTAGGCTACTAAGAACTACAATGTAAGCTTTATTGATGTCTCTCTTTTTTTGTGTTCAGAGTGTGAGTGAGAATTAATCAATACCTTTCTTAGGTGGTACATTTAATGCATTTATCATATTTTGCAACCAAATGATGAGTATTCTATGCTATATCATATATGTAGTGTATCTTATGCAAAACTTAAGCATGGCATAATATTGGAATGAATAGTGCTCTGGTTAAATGTTAAGAGATAGAACTTGAATCCTGACTCTCATTGTGTATGTCCTACTTTCAGAGCACTCTGCCAAGTCTTGCTTTCTAATCCCTTTCTCCCTAATTTTTCATGCTTCTCATTTAAGTAGTAACCAAATGTTATCTAGTGAATAGGTTGTTAAACTCTCTGATTCTTATTGAGTTCTTTCCTGCCACTTGATCTTTACAATTTTAATCTCTCTCTCTCTCTCTCTCTCTTCTCTGGACGTATCTGCATCAGACACTGTTCTGAATATATATATATATATATATATATCACCATTTTTTTTTATCTTGGTCAAACTTTAATGTATTAACTTATTAATATTTTTAGGAGGCAGTGTCTCAAGCAACCATTAATGCCCCTCGGCGGCTCCTTCAATTTGCTGTAAGAGATGCAGTGGGAACTTCAAGGCCATCTAGTATGTCCACTGAGCCCACGTTGAAGCGTCTTCGTTCTGTGGTTTCTACATCAACTGGAGATTCATCATTAGTTGATCGTCCTAGGAGGATACAATCAATTGCGAGAATCCCAAGTTCAATGGCAACTGTAATTAAAGCAGTAGCGGAAGCGGCTGAAGATGTAACAAAATTTAAATCCTCGGGAAGTGTGTTTGATCGACTTGGTCGTGGAATGGGCATATCAGAAACTCATAACCAGCAATATAGGGAAGTCACCATGGAAGAGGGAGAATCTGACAATGTTAATCAAATTCCAGAGCAAAGCTTATTGATGTACCGTAAAGGAAGTGGTTACAGTGGACAATATGCTGGGAATATGGCTGTGCTGGAAAGCGACACTGGATTAGCTTCTGATTCTACTTCCGATAATGAAGGTTATGATGATGTCAATGTTATGGGCAGTAAAATCATGGATGTTTCTCAGAGTGCCACATCTGCTGGAAATAAGGGCGGGGATTCATTGATGGTGCAATATAGGGTAGCTAAGAACAATGACATGCGCATAACAGGGGATAAAGATCGGGATCAACCTGCTGCAGCAGCAAACAGTTCACGGAAAATAGTGAACATTTCTGTCAATGTAAATACATGGAAACCACCTCACTTTGTTGAGCCTAGGGAGATTGCTGAAGTAGATGACTTCAAAGCCGTGCAGGAGGGCGAGACAGGTGCTGGAAAATCTAGTGTGCGACTAGTGAAGGAGAGTAATGATCTTGTCTCAGTTGGTAACGGAAATGTAAGAGATCTTATTTACTATGTTTGTGTTTAGTATTTTATCTTCTGCGGCAGCACTCTTTGTGTAGCGTTCTTTTTCTGATTTCTATATACCACATGGCTAATATTGACTTACTGCTCAATAATGAACAGGCAAAACCAGCTCTGAATATGCAGACAGGCTCGCAACAGATGCTGAATTCAGCACCTGGTGAGTTGTACACGTAAAATTTGATTTATTCCCCAGCCAATGCCTGAAAATAACACTGTTAGTTTGTTTTCAAGTACTATTCTCAAATTATGTGGATTCATCATCCTTGCTTATTGACTAGGAAACCGCATGGATCTCCTCACTCCTCCGTGTGGATTTCACTGTATATAGTTTCCATTTAACTAACCATATCAGATGTTCACGTGCAGGCTTATCATCCATTACTCGTTCTTTGGAGGATGCAGATTCACGAACCATTTTCGTTAACAACGTAATAACTTTCACTTTCATTTTCAGTAAAGAAATGGCATTTTGCTCTCTGTTTCTCATATGTTGTTTGCCCACAGGTTAATTTTGGTGCTACCAAGGATAGTCTTTCTAGGCATTTTAACAAGTTTGGGGATGTGCTAAAAGTTGTTATAGTTACTGATGCAGCAACTGGGAAACCTAAAGGGTAGATGTCTATTTCTTCTCTAGTTTTCAATCTTTTCCATCTGGATAAAATACATTTCCTTTATTATTAACCGAATCTTATTGTTGAAACAGTTCTGCTTATGTGGAGTTCGCGCAAAAAGAGTCAGCTGACAATGCGCTGTCTCTGGATGGTACCTCTTTTATGTCACGCATCATCAAGGTATGAATTGCAGTTACTATGACATCTTTATTTGCTTGATGTAGATCTAGCTATTTTTCTGCTGTGTTTGGGTGGGGGGTTGGACTATTATTTAGTTGCATTATAAGAGGTCTGAACAGGTTTGTAAGTAATACTCTTAGGTAGCATCAGGATTAGAAATTGAATGAGAATGGGAATCACTGCTATTCCCTCCATTCTCATTGCCATTGTCATTCCTTGATGATATTTGTTTGGTTCAATTGAAGTAAGACAATGAGAATAATTCTCATTCCTATTGTTTTGTTTACAAAACTGAAAATATTGCTTGCTAGCTAAGTTGCCCGAGTTGCTTAGAAATATTTGAAAAACTATGCCCTAAACTGTGCTAATTGCCATTTAAGATTGAAGAAAGTTGCTGGAAAAGAGAGACTAGAAAAAACAATATTTGGTCGGAAGTTATCCATTTCATCTATAAATTGACATTAAAGAAATTAAATTGAACCCATAATTGAGTCCCTTTTCAAAATTTCACAAAATAAATCATTTCAATTGGACATCTGTGCGCTAACATATGATTTTTTCTACTACTGTTCAGATTTTTCAAAAATTGAACTAAAAATATATATATTCACATAAATATGCAGTTTTTTGATAGTTTGAACTAATAGTCTCGTTCCCTCTAAAATGTGACGTGAAATAATAATAAAAAGCATCTCAATAAGATATTTGAGCACAGATTTTATGTTTTAATTATGAATGTATGATATTATTTATAATAGTATTTAATAATGATGATTATAATTAGAAATGACGCGACATAATACTGATTTTGGACTGTGGAAGAGAATGGGAACGAGAATCCCATTCCATCCATTTGATGTGATAATTAATTTGTGCATGAACATAAAATTGAAGATGGGAATGGTGTGATTCTACACCAAATATAATAAGTTGGAATCTTATTCCAAACCATAGATTTTAATCCAAATGCTATCGTATATTTTATGTACATGATGGTTCTTTGTATCTACCGCATTAATGCAAAAAGTTTTGAAGTATGGAATGGAAATATGTTTCTTCCATTTTGGTGCATGCTCTTGTCTGTTGGCTTGATGAATAAGCATATGAAACCTCCATTTTAATCCACACTTTCCTTGCTTCCTTTCCAAGGTATGTAGATACTAAACCAAATCACGTTTTACACTATAATCTTGCAGGTTGTGAGGAGGAGCTCTGCCAACCAAGAAACTACTCCAAATATGACTTGGCCTCGTGTTGCTCGTGGGTCTCCATATGCTGTTTCTAGATTTCCCAGGCTTCCTTTCCCCAGAGGTTATCCTGGTGCTTATAGGCCTCGCCTCCCTTTCAAAGCTGGTGCAAGAAGTATGCAGTGGAAGCGGGATGCTCAGGTCTCTCCAGGTGAGGCTGCTGCTCAAGTCCCTGGCAGTTCCATTCCCTCTCCCACGACTCGCAGTCTCACCTATGTCCGAACAGAACCTAAGCCAGATGGGAACGTGGGTGCTACTTAATTTGAGAATTACCCTCGCCAATGTGGATTACATGAGTGCCAACATGAATTACGGTCCGGGGGCAGAGCCACACCCATCAAATTTTGCAAAACGATTTTTGTGTACATGATGGATATTTTCCAGCGGGAAGAGAGACGGTGATGAATATTGATAACAAATCCGGTGATCATTATAATCTATTCTGGGCTTTCTTTTCGAAGCGATGATTACAGATCTGAGATTAGAGAAGTGGGGAGAAAGGGTTATGCATTTTGGTGAGCTGGGCACTTCTTCCCCCAGTTAGTCATAATATTATTTACTCTTAGATTGAAATGTGTGAATAGGCGGTGGCGGCTTCTTTTGATGGGTTATTTCTTCTATTGGATTATCCTTGATTAATTATATTGAAAATAGAGGTGAAAAACAATAGAAGGGGAGGACCTGGCTGTATATGCTCAGGAAAAAACTTATTGGTATTTGCTTATCAATAATATGAACTTCTATCCTACATTTGCAGACTGCAGTTTTAGTTGATATTGCAACAAAAGTGTCAAAATGTTTTGGTCAAGTGGTTTGGAATTGTTCTTGTAGATAAACTTGCTCTCTTTATGGGTGTCTAGACAATTACTGTAATTATTATTTCAAGCAACAGTGATTCAACAGACATATAATCGAACTTTGGTTGTTATGCATGCCGACAAAAAAAAGATTTATTACGACTGAAGTGCATAGCACAACATCAACAATATTTTACATATAATGTAGTCATATGCATATACACACATGATCGCAAAACCTCCTCCCACAAAACACGCACAGTTATCAGCAAGTAGTAGCTAGTAATGGAACCATGAATTACCAGTTGAAACTAAGCACCAAAAAAAGACAGCACAAGACACAACCCTACAACAGCAGTCGTAGCAAAAGTGGTGTAAGCAGAGCCAGTGGCCATGGCCGGCGCCGGTGCTGGAGCCAAATCGTCATCAAGAATAGGGTAGGCCATTGCCATTCCAAGAAGAAACACAAAAGCTGCTAGAAAAGAGAGCTTATTCATGGTCATGAATGTGAGTGAATGGGGTTAGGCTCTAGCTAGCTTAATTAGGTTAATATAAAGGCAACAAACCAATGCATGATACGAGGTTGTCATTCATGTAGCAATGGCTGATGCCACGTTTTGTTCAAGGCCAACAATGTTAATGAAATGTGTCTTTAGATTCTCTGTTAATATTCTCTGGATTTATGCATATGTTGCTTTCTCCACAGCATCCATTAAATAGTCCACTATCTTTTATGTTCTCTCATTTTCTGAGCATTTTCAGTCAATAATATAAATCAATTCCTCGATCAGATCAGAATATAATTTTCTTATATGGTATTGGAGCGGGTTGCCGGGTTCAATTTTAGATATGATAAAAATTATAATAGGATTGTCACACCCAAGGGCAAAAGATGATCGCAATCTTGTAAATCAAATACTAACACGTTGGTGGAAGACAAAAATTTATGGATTATATGTATATATACTGTTTTGAATCGGTCAAATCTGGAGCTTGTAGCGTTATCGTTTCTAAGTCTCCTTGTCCACATGTCAATGATGGTTGGTGTGAAAACTTGGATTCTGAATTTGGGTTGATGTTTCAGTTTTTGGGTTGACACCTGCAGCCAACACATATCAACACACCGTTAAACGAAAACTCTAGATGTGTGTCTGGGAGATAGCCTCTGACATGAGAATCAAGATCTTCTCACAAACTTGATAATAGAACTTTGAAGATTCAAAAGTCTCCAATGAATGTTCAAGTAAACTTGAAGAACGCTCGAAGACTAACGAATAACACGAAGATCGTTTGAGTGCGTTTACGTGCTTTTAATTTCGAGTTTGAGAATGAAATCTCTAGTGAGTTTACCTGATGGTGGAGGCCCCTATTTATTGGCCTCCACTTACCTGGTGATGCGGCGGCGCACAATTGGTTCAGCAATGCGTGTAGGCTACCCGTAGCTTTGTTGATGTGTGTGTCCACACATAGTTAGATGTGTACTTATCCGGATGAGAGAGCTCATGTGCGGGTGAGAAGAATTTGGGAGAAGTTGTGAGAAAAATGGTTCCGATTAACTTGATTCCTGACCAAGTTTATTTGACCTTTTATCAGAGTTTGACCGGAACTTTGACCAAAGCGACCGATTTTGATCAAAATTGACTGAATTTGACCAACCTTGACTAAGATTGATTAGAGGATCGGTTTGACTTCAAGTGCCACGCATTAACCCAATTAACTTGACCGGACTTTTGTTCAAGATCGCCCCAAGTTTGATTGCAGATGACTCTAACCAGTGAGATAGCCTCTAGTTAGGAATGGCAACGGGGCGGGGCGGGGGCGGATTTGGCATTCCCCGCCCCCATCCCGGCTCT
>JAYMTE010001781.1:0-12482 GCA_036897545.1 Pelargonium fulgidum
CTTTGGAAAAGAAGACTCAGACGACGACGTATTGACTGACAATCTTGATTTGGGAAAAATTATCCACTCACTCATGTATCCAAGTGAACATGTGTTGTAAATAGAGAGGCAATTCATGCTCAAATCCGTGATAGCCCAAAGTTGTTGTTTCAGATCACATAAAATGGACCTAACTTCGGGTCGGGTTGAGTGGTTCTCGGATAATTACGGGCTGGGTTGGAAAAGCCCACAAATTCGAATGTAAATCCCAAAACCGAGACCCACAACCCGAATAAGCTCACACTCTTTCAGTTTGAGTTGAACATTTCAAACTGAATCCGATAAATCTAACGTTGAAACTTGAATTTTCACCTCCAGTTGTAACAAGTTTTAAGACATAATGGGCTTTCTAAAATTTATAGGCCCAATGTTATTGAGCCAATGGACTAATAAAATAATCACTGGCTATTTGGGCTCACTATCTTTTAATTGAGCTAATAACCCAAAATAAAATATACAAACTGGGCTAGTTATAGATTTGGGCCTATAATGTACTATTGCACAATATTATCAAGTTCAAGTTCACATGAAAATAATTAGCAGAGCATTTTTCTCTTAACTAGGTTTAATTTTCTAGCAAAGTAATAAAATAAAAATCAAAGTAAGAGAACATTTCGAAAGAAAAAAAAAATCAGAGTAAGATAAATTTTAAAAAATTGTAATTTTTTCAACTCTTTTTAATTTTGAAGTAAAGTAATTGTTTAAGTAACAACTTCGTTACGTCTATTTTGTCCAATGTACTTTTTTTTTAATACTTTTGATTTTAGTAAATAGTTAGAAGTTCATGTTAAATATTTTATCTTATAAAACTTCGATTAAAGTAACAAGTAAAAAAATGGAGGATACGCAAAGTTGAGATGAAGTTGTCATCTATTGACTAATAAATCCTTTTAAACTCCACAAAGTTGAACCTACCATCTGCTTTGGAAAGAAGTACAAGAATCCAAATCCAGCTGAAGATACCAAACTTGCAACAACTAGACCATCATCATCATCTTTTATGCTCAACCAACCATCAACTCTCATTACCAAAAATGCACAAAATTGTTTAAAAAATGTACCAAAATACAAATACTAATGCACTTTATAGTAAGGTGTTTGATCTTCTTATCTACAATTAATGCTAATAATAATAATAATAAAAAAAATAAGCATCAAACATAGAAACCAAAATTGTGTTCTCCAAATGGAGTAGGATTTAATGTTAAGTGAGTTGGTTGACCTAATGTCCAATTCTCTCATTTTGATGACTTACACCCAAATCTCATCTGCCTCTCATTCTTGCTTGCACTTCAATATCAATATCAACAAGGTCAATGCTTATGATGATTTGGTGGTCAACTAATTCAATACACAACTCTTTACAAATGTCTTATGATTTACTTGGTACCCATTTGCAGAAAGAAACAAAATATATATATATATTTTAATTCATTGAACTATAGAAAGTATCAACCATTTTTTTTAGTTGAAATATCCTAAAAACACATTTCTTACGTTCACGTATCTTTTTTCTTTTCGCACATCTAGCTCAACTTTCACAGAGCAATCTTAACTGCACATATTTTACACCAGTTATATTGATTTTAAATGTGCACCTCTTGCATTTGTTTATTTTTTCCGCACATTTGGAGACTATTATCTCATTGAGCGATTTGAGAATATATAAAAACACACCCTTTATATTTTTTTTTTTCTTTCTTTTTGCACACCTCAAGAATAATTCATCATCGAGTTATCCTTAAAGCACACTCTTTGCATCGCCCATGGTGATTTTAAATGTTCACCCCTTACTTCGGTGGTGCATTAAAGAAAACTTATATTAAATGCTGATCCCAAATTTGAATCCAAATGATTAAAAACTAAACAATCAACCTTAACCACCAAACCAACTCTTTAGAATTATCCAAATATTCTATTTGATTCAAATATACCTTTTTTTTCATTGTTTAAACATTATCTATTACTAGTATTATGGAAACTAAAAATCAATGCCACAAGTTGATAAACCATGATTGGGAGGTTATTTTTTTAGTGGTCTCCACGTCGGAGAAGAACAATAATTGTGAAGTGTCCAAATAATTGATAAAATATACTATTTTTATTCATAGGTCAAAACCATATTAATTTATGTGTAGAATTGAGGCTATAGTTATTAATTTTTTATATTATAATTATGTTCTAATCAAGCTCAAGAGCCTCTGATTAATAGTTGGAGATTACCCATAATTATACAATCATCTTTAGATGATAATATTCATGCTTCAAAACTTGGCCTCCTAATTAGGATCAGCATTGTTAGGGGGAGTGGTTTTATTGTATGACAATTCATGCCACTTTTTCATTTCCTTAAATTCCTTGCCCATTTTCTTTACACTATCACACTATAAAATATAAATAATTTTATATCTGAAAAAAATATAAATAACTAAATACACAAAAACTTCAAGAAATTAGAGGCTTTATTACTCATTTTGACTACAATAATTGTTTTTTTTCTTCATTTCACGTGAAGATTAAGACTTGTTTAGTTAAAATTATTTTTTTCCCTCTCCTTTATACTCTAAGGTTCATGTGACAATTTTGGGCTTCGGCTTGAGTTGAAAAAACTTAATTTGTAAGGTTCAGGCTGCAAATCAAATTTTACATTTTTAGCGTAAAATGTGCAAATTCATGTGAACTAACTGATCCAACCTAAATGTTGGTCAAATTTATTCGGCTCAAAGTCAGATCAAATTTTAGATTTCTTTATGTTTGTATCCAAATTATCGGCTCCATCATTAATAAATATTCTTTAAAACTGCCGATTTGAATTCCGCACCTAAAGTAACCCAAAAAATCATTATAAATTCACATTTTACAACTTTATATCAGTTATATTTGTCATTAAATGTTGATACATCTTAAGATTAGGCAAAAAGTTGTTGTATACATATACAACACATAACAAATGCTAATTATATGAAGTAATTTTCTAATTATATTACAATATCCATCATAAATAAAACAAATATCAAAGAAAGAATTTAGGAATTTGATCCTAAATTTTTGGCCCAAGATAAGATTTTTTCAATTAGCATGTGTCCCCAACAAATAACTTCTTTTCATAAACATTTCTAGAAGTAAAACAAATTTGATTAACAAAAACAAAAACATTTCTATATATTTTGAAGTACTTAATAGAGTTCCAAAAGGGCAAAATGGTAATTTCAAGTAGTTCATGTAGCCTAAAACCCATAGAAGCTGAGACCATAAATGCAACTGGAACTCTCAGAAAACTGAAAAAAGCTTTAAAGATCGATCATTTTCTTGGAAATGGACGTATCGGAGACTGCTGGTGCGTTTCGTATCGGAGTCGACGAGTCGTTTCGGCCTCTACCTTCTCTCTACTTGACCTTCTTGTCCATTTGGTTCGTCTCTGCTTGCTCCTGGACCTTCAACACCTACAAAAACGGCCATTTTCAGGTTTTTTTGTTGTTTTTTTTTTGCAATCCATCTCTCAAGTTTTGATTTTGGCTCGGAAAGTGAAGTGAATTGTTTGATTTTCGAGTTTTTGATTCGTGGGTTTCTGTTTGTTAGCTGAGAAAATTTGTGGGTAGGAAAAAAGATGGGAGCTTTGAATTTGGATTGCATGAGTTGAGAAAATTGGAGCTTTGAATCAACTATAGTTAACAAATTTTTGAAGTTCAGTTTTTTTATTTATTTTTTTTTATTACTTACTGAATCAGTTTTGTGTGTGATGATGTTTGTTTCTGATAAAATTTTATCCTATGTTTTGATTTGTAATTCATGAATTTGGGTTGTGTGTTACTGTGTTGACTTGCTTGTGTGCTTTGTTAAAATTTGATGTTTCTGTTGGAATTTGGAGCTACTGATAGGTTCTTGTGATTGATGTGGTGTTGTATTTTTGGTCTATATGAGCAGACAAATAAGTTGCAATGGACGCTTGCAATGGTTCCATTGATCAAAGCTTTGCAACTAACTCTATCGTTCCTCTTCTGGTACGTATAGTGATAGTGATGATTATGAAATGTAGATTGTATATGGGTTCGGTGAAAACAAAGATGTAGTGGTATGCTTGGTTTTGTAACTTTATGGCCTTCACTAATCATTAAGTATAAACATTAGTACACACCTTTTTTCTGTTTTGATTGCTCTGTTGTTGCTTACTGGTTTGAGATAAATAATCTTCTAGACCATTTATGGCACATAGCTACTACTTTATGCAGGCGTTGAAATAATGTATGATAGATATAAGCTTTCTGTATGACCATTTATTATAAGAAGGAAATGTATAGGTAAGGGTTGGATTAGAATTTCTGTTCACCAATGGGAATCAAGAATTGGAAAGAGAATGAGATTCCAATTCATCATGTTTGTATTAAGACTTTTGGGTCATGAGAATCTCATTCTTGTTCGAAACTCTACCTATAATGTCTTTGGGCGAGGTTGGAATGGGTATCAATAGTCATGCAAAGACATGTACTAATGCATGTCTTGGTTTTCATAAATTTAAAAGTTGCAAAACTTCTGCATTCACGAAACATGGCAAGACACTAGCACCCTCAGAAACTATTGAGGCAAAGATTGCATTATTGATGAAACACTTGAACATGAGCTAGAAACTCGCTTCAACTTATGAGGCAATTCAGAGTAAGCTTACGAGGATACTAGTTTACATATTTTGTATGAAATTATGGTCTATTTATACGAGCTTGCATTGTTGTGGTACACAGAAGTTAGGTACACATGTTCATTTATTTGTTGCATAAACTGTTTGATGAGTTTTGATGAATCGTTTTTGCAGGTATTCATGCTTTCATTCCCAGATATGTTCACTTTGGATGTCGTTTGGGGTGTACGTAACTGGAGTGCTATTCCAAACAGCTTCGTTTGTGTCCTTTTTGCTCATTTCTCATGGTTACTGCATCATGTGTGAGCGGCTTTCCATTAAAGAGTGTCGTACTACAGCTGCACTTGGATGTGCCTTTTACTTGACTCTTGTTGGTTACCGAGCTTCTGTACCGTACTTCACTGTGAGTTCATTAACAAAGGCATTAGCGTTATATACGTACCAACTGGTACCTATTCTAATTCATGATCTTCCTGTGATTCAGGTTCTTCTGCTGCTTAATTATTTTATTTCGTTCTCTGTGATTTTCCACCACATTTCCCAGAACCTGTTACTATTACGGGAACAATTGACTTACATAGAAGATGAAAACGTTCATACAATGCATGATGCAGTGTATACGAAGTACATCATGTTCAAGTATGTGTTGTTCAACTATGGTATTTCTCGATCATGTTATCACTTTTTGTGAAAATAATTTGATATCATATCTTTTTCGCTATACAGGAAATTTCAGGCTGCAATGCAGATAGTCGCCTTGGCAGAAACTGTGGTATGGATATTTTTGTACCGATTTTAGTTACTGTTTTGAATATTTTAGTACTTGGAGGATGAGTCTTTGAGATAATTAAGCATTATGATTTCAGATATACATTAACATGGACGGCTCATCCGAAAACTACTGGCTTCGGTTGTTAATCCGAGAATGGGCCCAATTCTGCATCTTTCTATATATTGGGTACGTGTAGATTCGTTAAATTGCACCAACCCGAGAATGTGTGCTCCTTTGCAATGTTGTAGTTCTCAGTGGTTTTGTGGACTTATTCATCAGACTTTAAGTATACGGGAAACTTGACTCCGAAGGTTTAATTCTTGTTGTCTTGCGTTCTCGTAGGTGGACTTTTCGGTCACAAGACTTTGCCCCACGCTTCACTGTTATGCCGACAGTTAAGTCCGAAGGGGAGACGATGTTGCCTCCCATCTACAGCATTGTAAGTTCATTCTCGCATCCGAACATTCATGAAATCTTGGTTAGTAGTTTCAAGAACAGTGTTTTACCACTGAGGCGTGCAACTCGGTGGCTTTTTAAAATAATTTGAAGATACTGCATTCAAACAAGTCTCTTCAAATAATTATCCGCACTATGTTCTAGTATTTGGCAAAGACATTAAAGATTTCATATTACATTCGCTATGGGCTCATATTTAGGATTTGACAGAATGAATGAAATTTGCAATAGTTTTCATTTTCATGGATGGCAAATACACACGACTTTTTAGGGGCTCGAATACCAGAATAGGAAGTTAGAATTGAATCTTATAAACCAAAATCCAAAAGTTTACGAAACACGCCACTTCTTTCATGCAAGTTGTAGAGTACTGTGGTAACTTTCAAGTGCCCTTACTGAGTTATGTTATTGTAGGAAATGGACGCTGCAACTTTCAAAGATTTTAGTCGTTACGAGTGGCACATTGGTGTGGTAAGTAGTTTAAGCTCACAACTCAAAAGTCATTTTACATACTCCATAGTTGCTTCAACTTCATTTCGTATATTTGCTCACTACGCTTAACATCAGTTTACGTTTTTACAGCCAACTTTGCGTTGCCCTAATGAAAGCTCGAAAGACAAGATTCTAGTCGTAATTCAGCACCCCCGAGCACATAGGTTGATATCAGATGACATTCCTTGACATCTTCCAACCAGAGTAGAGACTTGACACATAGATTCGAGTTTGTGAGGTACTACTTATCACGAGAACAATTTATAGAAGAGACTCCTGGCGATTTAAAGTTTCCCGAGATATACATTTTTTTTTTTTTGGTCTTGTAGAAATATGAACCGAAAGGCGAATATTGGTAGGGTTCTTCAACTGGCTTAGGATGATACAAAATAGCCCATCCCAACATACATGTAATGCATATAGATATCGTCAATCAACAAAAATTGTATATTCCTCATTAGATCTTTTAGCTCTCTGTTTTGCTCTTGGAGATGTAATCTTATTTCAATACAAATGTGTAGTGCATTATTTTCTGTTTCTATTTTCCTGAGTTTTTTCATCTTAAAATTTGATATTTAGTTGATGATACATGAAAGTTTATACTAAAATTGGTCTCACATAGAGTGACACGTGGACTTGGCGTCGAAGGCATGTCTACGTGTCACCTCTCTAAGATTGTCCTCTATATTTAGTCAAAATTTCACCAACCAAGATTTGCCTGAACTTCCACTTGATAGGATTGTCAGTTAGAGCGTGTCGTGCATGTTACACGCACAACTAATTAATCGTCTGTGTGCACGTGTCTGGGAGGCCCAACACGATTACAAAGCGTGTAAACCTAAACACGCTTATTTTGTATTGTATTACGACATGAACTGTCAGCTCTAGTTGCGCTGTCTAGACTCTAAAGTGCTGAAACTACAATGAATTCGGAGTAACTGCTAACTTTTCTTTGGTGTATCTTTCTTGAAGATGCTCCTAAGAGTCGAAAATGTCAAAAGTTCGGAACTGACTACTACTCAGATGCAAATATATAGACCAACTTCAACTCAAAGTAAACATCCACAGAAAAATAATAGCTATTACTGAAATTCTCGTGCAATCTCAGCTTACGCATAAATATAACCAAACATGCTTCTTTTATTATTGACTTCTTTGTCCAAATACATGAACCACTTGGAATTTCTCGTGGAAGGAAGCACACAAAAAATATGTAGAAATATTTAAGTAAAGGTAAAAGAGGACGAGGAAACACTCTATTTCCAATGCAAGTCTACGTTACAGACTCAAAAAAGCTAACAAAAAGCTAATAGTACCACTCTTGTTGCATCTTAAACACAAAGTCTACAATCATTTTCACCTTCTGTTTAGTTCAGAAATCTGCAGTTTTCATGGGAACACAATTCTTAACTGGCAAGTGGTGACACGTACCTTTCATTTGGCGCTGAGGAGGCCATCCATGGTGAAAAAGCTATCGGATTTAAGCCACCCTCTTTGGATCACGAGCCAAAGCAAGATGGTCCTGCAAGGCAGTCAAGGATTCAAGTTGGAAATTAGAAGTTTTTTATTAGCTGAAGGCTAGAGACAACAAAATGTGAAACTCTTATATATCAAATATCTTAGTTAGGGTTCGAATGAAATGTTATGAGTAAGGTATAAGATTTTTGCGTCTATTTACATGCACAATAGTCTCTCTTATTAGAAGGATACAACCATTTGGGAAAGGAAGTGGGATGAAAATAAGTATGATAGTTCTAATATACTGACAAAAAATTAAGACATGATTTTCATTCACATGAAAAAATCCAATCATTAGCTATTAATAGGTTACTCATCAAAATATAAGTAACTAATACTCTCTCCGTTTCAAAATAAGTATTCATGTTTCTCTTGCGTTTTTATCCAAAAAAAATGTCATCTTTCCTTTTTAGGATGTCAGTTGTGGATAAATCAACAATATCCATATAATATGTTACTTAATATCCTTTGAGTATGTTACAAGTTACAACAAATGTTCGCGAGAATATAAGAGCAAATGTACATCACTAACTTTTCCTTCATTTTTTTTCCAAAATGGAAACCAAAAGTCAAAACACTTATTTTGTGATAGAGGGAGTTTAGTTTTCAAATGCATTTGAAGAATAGCCTTTCTAAGACCATACAGAGAGGATAAAATATAAATGAATATTGAAATTCCCAAGGGGTTATTACTCATTTGCTAATTTTCTGATATTTCCATTCCTCACAGGTCAAATGCATTGTTTAAATAAATAGTTTATCTAATACGTACTCTTAAGAACTCACTTAGCTAGTGCATATATAAACTAACTTTGAGATTGCAACAAAACAAAAGGCACTTCCAGAACAGGTATACGACGTTCATTCCTGAAATTTGTCGTAAAAAAGGAAAGGTCAAGTAGAACTTACAGAAATGAAGTCGAATGCTTTAGTATCCTCTTTCTTTGTACTGTTTATCCCTGAACTGGGAGGTTGACTAACAAGGTTCAATTGGAAAATATCAGGAAGAGCTGAAGCATATCCTCCATTAGTTTCAGAGACATGACTCATACCGCCATTTTGATTGTTTAGATTCCCCAACTGTTGGAGGTTAGACATTGTCGCCAGTAGTTGCTGTTGAGCTAAGAAAGTTGCCATGTTGCTATAATTTATAGGTTGAGTCGGAAATACAGGATTGAACATCATCCCAGGAGGAATATTATATGGCAAAACATTTGCATTAATCCCAGCAACCTGAGAACCAAGTAAGCCACCATTCAAATTGTTGTTTGGAACCTGGTGGTTGAGATTGGCACTAGAATCTGCAAAGATTGTTTCAGATAGTGCCCCAGTAGAAGTTGCTTTCTGCATCTTTGAGGCGTTTTCGTTAATAGCCAAACCAGCCATGAAGTCGTTAACATCAGTTTTATGAGTTACTTGTTCTTGGGGCAGTTCAGAATTAGACCCAAACATATCATATAGTTCAGGTTCACTTTTATTTGTGGATATATGATTGTCCTCCACACCGTGTTTGTCAACAGTCATTCCAGCAAAGAGATCATCTGCATGTTCTCTACCTCCGCCACAAGCATGAAATGACACATCTGCAAAAGGGTCGTCATCATTTTTCTGCTCGTCAGTGCTGAAAGAAGTAGCAACACTATCTCCAAACAAATCATCAATTAGAGGGGTTATTGGTGTTTTCAGATTAGCAATGTTCTGATCGCCCTGCCACGCCACTGATTTATCTGTTCCGCTGTAGTCATCTGAACCACCAGTGTCTATTAACTGAGCAGTATTACCACTGACATTCACAGGCTCTTCTGGATTGCTCACTAAGCCATTAGCTTGCTCTGCATCGAGAAGGCTTAAAACCTGTCCACCAAAAGTCAATTAGAATGGCATTCAGAACCAAAACACATCATTTCAACGCAACACAAAGTAAATGTCACAACATAATTTCCTAACCCAAAAAAAGGTCTAAAAGTACTAAAATGTAGATGATGTTCAATAGAAGGGGCATATTATATTTAGGTGCTCTTAATTATTGTCGTAATTGCAATTTCAGGAAGTTTCTTTAAGATAAACTATATTGTAATGAAATTGTTCATGTGTAAGATGAATATAACCAGTGTCCCTCATCCATAAAAATATTGCACTTTTTTATATCACAGAATCTAATTTACCATAACTTGATATTATTAAATGACTTACTAACCTGTGATGCCAGGTAAGGATCACCCAATGGTTTATTGAAATCATAATAAAACAGATAATCCATATTATCCAATCACAAAATTACACGGATCTGATGCTTGTTGTCACTCTTTTGGAATAAAAATGTGAGGAACTAGCATGCAAATAAAAGAGCTACGCAAATCTTTATTGAGTTACCTTGTTAGCCTTCTCCCTCAAAGAAGCTTGCGGAGACTCAGAACATCTCACTACGACATCTATGTTTTCACTGAAGTAAGAAGCCACAATCGAAAAATGTTCATCATCCTTTTTCCTCAACATTGACTCAAGAACACAAGCAGCTTTCATTCGAACCTGGAAGCCAAAAAACCCCATGACAAATTTTGAAACATGGTTGACATGCACACAACAAATTATTAAGTGTGATCATAATTGCAGTAAAATTGTGACAAGGAGACGAGATATAAATAAAACTAAAACCAGCGCAAGACGCAAGTGGGTTTATATTATAAAACATGCCTGCCACATTGGAGCTTGGAGCTTTGATTCAAGTGCCAGACTTAATGCCACTGCATCCAACTTAGCAGCCTCCACTAGAAAAACCTGAATGGCATCTCGAGTTGGTTGCAGGCGTACGCCACCAGATGTCACAATTGTATCCAACAATCTCTCCTCACGAGTCTTGCTCTCAGTGAAACTTGAACTTGTGCCCCCATGGGTTGTTTCTGTCTTATTTGCTCTAGATTCCTGGCTCCAAGGTTCACTTGCAACATTCTTGGAGATCCCATAGCTACCTGTATTTTCATTAACAGGTTCATATCTATCTTGATGATCAGTTTCAGTAGTCAATGACCGCCGAAGATTTGGACCCTTGTAACTTCCATTATCATTCTTTTTGACTGAATGGCCTTGTGTAAAGTTACTAAATCCCTGCTTGATAGATGCACTTCCGAGGTCAACTACCCCACTTAGAAACGACTTCTTATCTTCTGATTGCATTTTATAATTTGTATTCCCAAAGCCTTCTATTCTTTTGTTGAGATCTTCCGCAGGAGCTGGTTTAGAATCCTCAGCAGAAAAAATAGCAGAGATAGCCTCCTGAGCCGTTTCTTGCACAGCTTTGTCAAGGGCATCCCCCTTCAGAGGATGCAACTGCCCCTTGTAATGAAATAATTGCCGTATAGCCACCGAGTGTCTTTGCATTTCCCTCCTGAACTCTACACCCGACTTTACTACTGCATATTTGATCAGTCTCAGAGCCTGCACAGAATTTGAGCATATGACCATCAATGCATACCAGTCTACATTTCAGATTAGCACCTCTACCATAATTCTGAAAACAATTCATTTTGTCCAATGTGCTATGCATCAATCCAAATAGCCAATAAAGCAAAATATGAAGAAATTAGGAAGTATAAAAGATGATCTACTCATTTTCACACAATTGTACAAAACAAGAGCCATTAAACAGCAATTTTAGAAACTACCGCAACCATAGCTAATTTCTTTTTTATATTTTGTATTTGTAAACTATTTAGTGTTTGATCACCACATTGGATGCCGACTAATCCAAATTCGAGCTGGGGAGGAACACAAGAGCGACAAAGCTCTCCCTACTGAGTTTTAACACATTGGGTGCCAACTAATCCAAATTCGAATTGGGCAGGACCACAAGAGCGGGAAATTGGGAAATCTCTCCCTACCGAGTTTTAACAAATCTGCATTCCAAAAACCACTACAACCATATCTAAGATATTTTTTTGTATACCATTTGCTTGGGTGCCAGCTAATCTAAATTCGAGTTGGGCAGGAACACGAGCAAGAAATGAGAAATCGCTCCCTACCAAGTTTTAACACAGGCATTCCAAAAATTACTACTACCATAGCTAATGATATTTGAGCTTGCAAAGCTCTACGTACCGAGTTTACCACATTGGTTCCGACTAATCCAAATTCAACCCATGGAGAACCACAAGAGCAGCATTCCCAACTCGAGACCTCAGATTAAACTAGAACAACCCCTACCATTTGATCCACGCGCTCGGTGGTCATAGCGAAGATTTCATGATATCAGTACAACAAGTTTTGATTGCATAGACAAAACACAAACTATACACATAGATACAAACATTTCATATCTTCCCAAACACAATTTTCCCAAGAAAATGCAATTCTAAACATACAACATTCAAAGCAAGCAATCATATCAATTTGAAGGCAACAACAGCATAAATAACAGAAGCAACCAATACCTTCTGCTTAACAATGGGGCTCTTATGCTCAAGCCGCTTCAATATGAACTCCGAAACCTCCTTCACAATACTAACATGCGAAGATCGCAACAGCTCACAAATCTCCTCCAATTTGTAAACAGGCGCGACCTTATCTTTGTCAGAG
>JAYMTE010001782.1:0-12482 GCA_036897545.1 Pelargonium fulgidum
ATATTAAGAGTCTGAAGGTTGTGAAGATTACCTATGGACTTAGGAAGAACTGATACATATGTATTCCTCACACCTAAATACCTCAAGAGTGATAAATTGCCCACATTATCAGGTAAGTGATCAAGGGGAGCATCTTCAAGATCCAAAACTCTCAAAAGCTTAAATCTTTCAAACAGTGTGCCCGTATGTGCCCAGAAGAAGTTTGGGCATTTCTTTAACATCACACAAGAAAAGGGAACGAACTGCAGAGTTACATGTGATTTCTAAAACATCCTCGGCACTATTATGGATTGATAAGCGGCGAACACTTCTATTGAAAACTGAATCTGTAGCTTCCATGACTTGACAGAAACCTAATGCTGCAGCCTTTGAGAGGATGACATCACGCATTAGATCGTGAATTCGACACCTTTTGTTTACCCCATGTTTCTGTGGATGAGCTCCAATAAGTATTCTTCTGCAGTTTCCTCCAATATCTTGCCCTACTTTTCTTCCACAAAACCCTCAGCTACCCACTGTCGAGTTAGTCTCACACAAGAAATAGCAGTCCTCCGGATACATGCCAAAGTATAAAAAACAAGATTTCAAGTAGAAAAGCAGATCATGATAGCTCAGAGAAAGAATTTTTGAAATATCTGTAAGATGAGGATTACATTTTATCTCATAACCAAGCCTATCATTCAACTTTTGCCATTCCAAAGCTACCTTCTCTTTCGTAGACAAAAGACCAGCTATGGTGACAATTGCAAGTGGTAACCCTCTGCATCTTTTAACAATCTGAAGAGATAATTGCTTCAAGTTTGGAGGGCAATGCCCCTCAAAATCAAATCGGAAGGCTCTCTTCCAGAAGAGATTCCAAGCCTCGTTTACAGGCAAAGGTTGCAACTCATGAACATCAACAGCAGATGACTTCTTGCAAAAGCTAGCGACATCCTTATTTCGTGTTGTGATAAAAAACCTGGCCCTACTGCCTATGTTAGCACCAAGTAAGGCGTGTTCTATATCTGCACAGAAGTTAATGTTCCACACATCATCAAACACAACCACGTACCTCTTTCCTTGCAAGTACTCCCTCAGTTTGGTAATCAGCATAATCTCATTCATTGTGTCAATTGCATCAGGAATGGACTCCTTTGCCTCACAAAACTGCTTCATCACGCTTCTCAGCAGCTCTTCCTTCCTGTATGACTGAGACACTGTGATCCAAGCACGACATTCAAAATGTCCTTTCACGATCATATTTTCATAGACTACACTGGCAAGCGTGGTCTTGTCAAGTCCTCCCATACCTATGACTGAAATCACCTTGCATTTGATTGGGTCATCTACCAACCAACCAATCAATTCTTGTTTCGCAGATTCCATACCCACAGCTTCAGCTTCTGTAGTGAAAAGGGAAGCCACTTGAGGGTCAGGCCTTGCAACTCTGTTGGAAGTAGAACTGCCAGATTCTTGCTCTGTGGAACTGAAGCCATATCTGTTACTTCTTTCCTTGATTCCAGTCAGTGATGCTTTGATCAATCGAACCTCAGCAGCTACTCCACGGCGCAATTTTATTTTCTTCACCATGAAAGCAGTCTTCTTGACCAATCTTCTGAATCCATTCTGCCTCTGCTGCCACGTAACATGAAGCATGTACTCGTCAATCACGTCTTCTATATGAAAAGAAACTTCTCTGACTTGTTTCACCCATGTTTTCACGCCTTCATTGGATTCTTCCTTCTCCGCCCTTGCATCAGCATCCTTCAAGAAGGACTGAATGCTTTCAAGTTCATCTTTTATGTCCTCATGACTTCTCTGTGAACACCTCCAAGCAGTTTGGCTTCTGCAACCAGAAAGGACAACAACTTGCCAAGCACCAATGACACTGCACCCTCAGCCATTTCAATCTTCTTGCTCTACACCAAAATGACAGAGAAATTACACCAGCACAGCCACAGTAGGGAAGTAAATGAAAAGACAAGTTCTTATTGCTTGGCTCTGTGGAGAATCTTACTGTAATGCTGTCTATATATTTTTATTATTCGGAAAAGGCCCAAAATGGGTTGTATACCTATTGGCCAATGTAGCATAGGGAGCTCCAATGGCATGGTCTTGTTCTTGCTGAAGTTTTATCGTATTAATACACAAACAGCTAGACAAGAATGGCTTTCAAGAACAGACATTTACTAGAAACAGCGTTTCTTTCTCTCACTCCATTATAGTCCGTCAACTAACAGTTAATATTAAGAAGACAAACACATTCAGGTCATTAATATTAATAATGAACAATCGCACAAAGAGACTATAGCTATAGGTAAGATCGATGTTTTAAGAACTGAACTGGAACAGCCGAGACCCAGTCCTTGTTTTGGTTCTCTACTCAACTAGAGCAGGCTAAGAAATTGCATGCATAATTAACTCTCTCTCCAATCTCCATATTGGTGTTACAAGCCTAGCAACTCAACACAGAAGGAAAAAAAAAAAAAAAAAAACATCACAATGCAAGTCCATGAACTGGAAGCAACATCATATCTTCCAATTAAGTTCAGAACCTCGGGTATAATTGTCATCCCTAAAACCTATCTGCTCAATACAACCGGTCTATCTTCAAGAAAACCAGAACCCTATGTTTTATGGCCTTGTGATTGAACTTGTATCTTGCAAAGAGATGTAACACCTTACTAACATTGTACATCACTCGTATGAGAAAGGAACTCCATTTTTCACTAACATTGTACATCACTCGTATGAGAAAGGAACTCCATTTTTCACTACCAGCATATACTATATAGACACGGTTAAAAGATTCAACTATGCATAATTACCATTGAATTCTATATAAAATGCATGAGTAATTCACATAATGCTTCAAAAAGCAAGTCCAGTACCTGTGACGCGAAGGGACTTGGAGCTTTATCCCCTTCTCCCCTCATCACACACATTCTGATATTCTACTGAACATAATTTCTAGTGTACATGATATCAACTTCACAAAGTATTCCACCTGGTAACAAAAATTTAATTACAAACACGAACAGAAAGGAACTGCGAGAAGAGAAGCTGCCATATTCATAAAAATCATGAACTATCACAAACACTGGCAAGATAAAATTGCCAACTTTTGTATCTTAAGAATCAAACATATTTGAGAAACAATTGGGGAATCTACAAAAAATGTAACAAGCTTCTTGCTTGAGTGAGGTATGCTACTGAAAACGAATGGGAAACGAGAGATTCCTAATTCAAAGAAACAAATCTCTTGTGAAAAATAATCCCCTTGTCACAACTTGGACTTATTCAATCTAAGACATTTTCCTAAAACTCATTCCTACTCATTCAGTATCTGATTTCTGGTAACTTTGATCCGGAGAAGTTTCCAGTATGTCGTAGTGACCGTATCCATGAAACAGAACATTAATGGGGCTGTCCTTTTCCTTCTGATAAATGTTTCCATAGTCCGCTATTTTCTCCAAACCATCAGAGCTTCTATCTATCCTGAAGACCGATATTGGCGTCCTAGTGATGGAACAGAAAGTGTCAGATCAGATGTAGAAGAAACTTAACCGATGAGATAAAAAGAAATTATAATACTAGTAATTCATTTGTAAGTTCAAGACTTCAACACTATAATTTGACATGGTCCTTCAATTTAACCGAAATTACCAATCCCCTTACAGACAGTAAAAATAACAAAAGAAGGATTTAAAAATGTGACTCTTCCTAATCTAATCCCTTCACAAAATAGAACAGTTCTGTCCAAGATGCTACTTGAACTACATAATGCTGACTCCCCAGGCCAACAAATTTCCCAAAAAAATGAAATCTGTACAACTGTTAATACTATAACAAAATTTAGACGTTGTTGACCTCATTAATTTGCATGATGAGTTCTTTTAGTATTGTTCAATCCTAGTTTCATACCATAACTTTTTTCTTTTCAAAATTAGCAATGAAGAAGGTTATGCAAAAAAAGAAAAGAAAAGGAAATTCAACTTACTGCAAAACATGAGAGGCCATCAGCAGTTCGGGTTCTCCACCCCATTCGTAAGGTTGCTGAATCTTCTTGATGTAGGCATCAAAGTCTCCCTCAATAAACCTGAAAGATTCATAAACAGAAATAAGTTACATTGGACACAAAGGACGAACTGAAATACAACAAAGACAATAACAATCCAACTATCACAAGACTCACAATTCTGTTTCTTCCCGCCTCCTTACGAGCTCATCAACAACCTAAGTAATTACATCGTAATCAACCATCAACAAATATTACATTAAAAACGGTTTGAAAAGCAAACTAGGAATTCCAAGCACAAACTTTTTGCGGACCTTTCCTCTTAATTCATCAGCGAGCTCTCTCTGGCGATTCTCATCAGGAGCTTCCTCTCCATTCCTCAAGCAAGCACAATGTGCTATTGCTCTGAAAAGGCATCGCCCATCCGCCAGCACGCCTGTTCATACAATACACATAATTTCACATAATATAGTATCAGTACTATTGTTTTTGGGAATAAAATCAATAAATTTAGTGCTAATGTTCTGAGAATCAGCCAAAAGATCATGAAAGAATTAGCAATAATGACATGATTTTTACAAAATCAAATTAAATGTATATAATTTAACTAAATTGAATGTCGAAATATGAATGAATCATTTCATCAAACAGTAGGTATGCATATATTTATCAGTGACCTGTTACTCTGTAATCAGCGGAGCTTCCACGGCTACTCTCATCGGAACTCGAGCAATTCAAACGGCAACTTTCCGGTGGCTTATCTTCAACCACCGCCGCCACCTCAGCACTCTCCTCCGTCCAGTCCAGCGGCGCGAGGCACGCGCAGACGCCGAACAGCAGCCAAGCCGAGTCGGGGCTGTGGAGCCAGCGAGCCGGCCGCGCGTCCCACGCTACGTTCCACGAACCCTCGCCCTTCTGGTCGTGGTGGATCGGCGGCCTCCGCGACTCACCGCCGCATCCACCGGAAGGCAGTATCGCGTGCCATATGGAGGCGGCTACGCCGCCGGAAACGGCGAGCTTGCAGGCGCTGGAGTGCTGACGCCGCCGGCTGTTGGCGACGTCTCCGAAATTGACGGGACTATGGAAGAGGCGGTCAGGGTGAGGAGCCGCCGGGACGTGAGAGAGAGAGTGAGACCAAGGCTTGGGGCGAGCGCACAGTACACCGAGCATCACCGGAGCAGGTTAACTTGCGCCGGTCAGCTAAAACTGCACATCCATGGGAAGAAAATAAATAAATAAAGTATTATTATTTATTGGTTTATGTACGGAAACATAAGTGACGGTGGAAATGAAAAATGAAGATAGTTTTGGTGGCGGAGGTTGTTGAGGTTTGTTTTGGTGGCGGTGGCAGCGACCAAGGCAGGTTGACCAAACAATTTTGAGTGTTTTAAAATTTTTTTAAGGTCTGAATACTTGATTTCAAAAAAAAGGTCTGAATACTTAATTGGGGCTTATTACCTTGAAAAAAAAAAGTTACTCTATATTATATAGCTCAACTGATAAAATAACTACCCAACATGTTTCAATAAACTTTTTAGTTTTTATTGCAATTTGAAACTTTAAATTGAAATTAAAAATATACAGAGACTCATCAACTCTCTCGTTTAGTTGATTATTATTGAAAACCTTGATGTTATTCTACACCAACTTATTATGTGTGTATTTGACTTATTGATTCAATTTATCAAATTTTAGACAAACCACATAGTACAAGAATTCAACGAGAAAATTCGTTAGAAAATCTCACCTAAAATTTTTTTTGTGGAAAAACTCGTATTGAAATGATAGTAATAGCAAAATATAAAATATAACAGTATACAATGTTTTTGAGCTTGCTTTGCATTTATTTTTCAGTTTGCTAATCAATTTTACCAGTACGTTATCAACTCACCGGTAGATTCAATCTCAAGTTGCTAAAAATGTAAAGTACTTTAATCAGCTTACAATTGTTTTAATTATTACTTCATCTGTGTCAATACGAGTGTTTTGAATTCTATTGAAACACTAATATAAGTAATATTGGAGATTATTTTAAGACAGAGCGAATATTTTATATTATTAAAACTACATATTTGTTGCCTTAGGTGATGAGCTGTGAACTATTCATTTTCTTTTTTCCCAAGAAAAATTTAAAATATCGTAAATAGACATGTGCAGTTTCATTCAATGGATGCTGGTTTGATACTTATGTGCCGAATTTGATGCTTTATGTGAAGGGTACAATGGTCATTACACTGACAAGTCGGTATAGAAATGAGTGCTCCATGGCGTGTCGCGTATCTATGTTGTAAAACAATTAATAGAACCGGAAAATTAAATTTTGTATAATAAAAAAAATTATTAACTTTTTTTTTTTTTTTTCACAGAAGCTCTAAAAAAAACATAATGTATTTTAAAGTCATGTATCAAAAGGAGACATAAACATTGAAATAAATTGTTTTGCTTCGCAATGAATTTGACTTCATTTAAATTTTTGCTTCGAATTTATTGTCAACAACTATGCATTTGGCTTTCTTTTGTTGCATAATTAGGTAATGCACTCTCATAAAAAAACTTGTTATTAAAATGTATTTGTTAAGGAAAAAGAAAAATTCAATAATATATATCAATTTAATATTATTGATTATATTTTAGGTTTACGCTTGAAATTTTTACATTAGTAGCATTAACAACTATTTGTAAGAGGTAGAATTGTAAAAAATAAGAAGAGGTTCATACAAAGATTCGTTAGAAAATTCAGTTTGGATTATAATTTTAAGGAGAACGTGGATGAATTTTAATCTCATTTTTATTATATTGCTCAATTTAAGTGTAGCATTATTCGATTAACTTTTTCTATAAAAATGTTAAAATAAAACTTATCAATTTATTCACCTTTTATAAAATATGTATGGAAGAAATGTTAATTCACAAAAACAAGCGCATGAGTCAACTGGTAATGGATTGTTCTAGTTTAACTTGAGGTCTCGAACTCGAATCATAAAGAATGCATCCAAGTTAAAACTTGATATGGAGAGTTTTGTCGCTCTTGTGGTCATACCCGGCTCAAATGAGAATCAGTCTAAGTATAATATGGCTTAAAAGTGCTAATCTCGTACCGATCACGAGCCTGTTAAAAAACCTATGGTTAAAACAAAAAAAAAAAAAAAATGTTAATTCACTTGCTCATGAATTTAAAAATAATATATTGGTAGGTGGGGTATTTATAAATAGCAAGTGGGCCGAATATTAGTTGTACGTTAATTGGTTAGGTAATGGTTGGCCCAATAAAATATGGAATATGGTTTGAACTTTAAACACGTAACTAAACTTTCTTGGAAATGGGACATGCATGGCCACGGAACACCACACCCTTTTTGTATCAAACACTTGGTCGCTTCTTATTTGCTTTTATTTAACCAATTGGATTTCATTTCACTTATTTAGCCCACCAAACAATGACAACTCATATAAATTTATATTCTACTGTATCTTTTATTTAATCAATAAATTTATATCACTACTAAAATATCTCACTCATTTATGACAAAAAGATATGAGAAAAGAAGAATTCAAGGGTTTGTGTTGCAACTCATTTTGTAAAAGAAATATCTTTCTTAGTTTGCAAATAGATTTAGAAATAAGTTTTTACAAGGTAACTATTTCATGATTTTAATTAATATTCTCAGTCTTCTAGTGAATATATAACAACAATTATTTTTGCCAAAATAATATATATTTTGTAAATTTAACGACTTTCACTTCTCTGCATTTTTTAAAAATGTAAAACCATATTTCTCACAAACTGTACTAATCTTTTCAGGTGAATTGTAAGTGCTTGTAGAGTTATTATTTCATTTAATATAAGCTTTCGGTTTACTAAAAAAAAGTAAAAGCTTATTTCACCAGCCATATTAACACATTCTGGTAGAAATATTGTGTAGCCCATGTAATGTATCACGATTAAATCAAGCTATAATTAGAATAATTGACTTGCAATATTTTACTACCAACTAACACATCATTCTACTTAGACACATAACAATATTGTTGATGAATGTGTATTTGTCTTGCATTGATTTTATGTATCACCATCAAGATATTATGCATGTAATGTTTTAAAATTTTTTTTTTATAAAAAAAAAAAAAAAAAAAAAAAAAAGTTATGTAGTAGTAGAGTTGTGCAAGGAAACAGTCCTATGAGAAGCCAAAATCACATAAACTCACATATATATATATATATATATATATATATCACTATCACATCTTCTAGCTACGAACATGGTCATGCCAAATTATTACTAGCCACATCAACTTTATTCAACTAAAATTTACACATACTTATTGTAAGATTGTATTGCAAATGCCAACTTATTATTTTTATTATAGCAAATGCCAACTTGTTGCTGTCATTTTACATAAACAACATGGAATAGATTGTATTGTATTTGTTGTTTCTTCCACCACTTTCACGATAAAGCCAAAAATAGCATTTGTCTCTTATCGTTTTGTTCTTTTTTCTTCAGATAAATATTAATATCAAGTGTTATTGAAATTCACGATTCTTCTTGAACAATTGATTGTGTTTTCCAACAAGTCTTGCGTGGATCCAAGACTTGTATAATGGGCCCTTAAAATCATATTCTATAAGCCCAAAATGGCAAAATATGAAGTTAGATCTATTGTAGGGCTTTGAATCTAGTATATACTAAGCCCAACTTGAGCCCAATAACCAGAAGTGTGTAAAATCTCATTATTTAGATCAAAGCCCACCACCAAAAATTAATTAATGAAAATAAACAAGAATAAAAACTATGTTTTGTGAATGTGATGAGCTTTAGAATCTTTCTATTCTAAAGTGTATGGATCCTTACAGCTCTCTTTTTTAATCTAAAGTGTCCGTACAAAGAAAAAAAATCAATGGTGGTCTTGTGGCATCCAAATTAGCATATTAGTATTTTACTTTAATGCTATTTCTTTAGAAAATCAAATCAAATCAAATCAAATCTTGGTACGGAGGCTTAGTAGCAGAAATACTAATTGGAGTTGTGAAGGGCCACACAATAGAAATTGGGTTTATAGATAATTACAAGTTTGATTATTATTATTATTTTTGTTTATAAAATACAAGTTTGGTTATTGAGACTTGAGTCGGAGGGATCTTTTATGATATTTACAGGTTTGATTGTTTCAAATAATGAGAAGTTAACAATGAATTAATCATCACTTCCATATATAAGACTATATGAGAGAAAATTATTAATTCATGAATTTGGTGACAACTTAAAGCTTGGTTTCATGCCAAACCTTTGGTCTTGGCATTCAATTTGGCATGAACATTAGCCTCCATCTCAATCCAAAAAAAAAAAAAAAAAAATTCAATCAATTTTTTTTTGTTAGGTAGTTAGTTAGGCCAAATAATGGTCCACACCCAGCCTTTGCCATTTATGTGATGTTATATATAGTTGAAGAGCAAAAAAATGTGACTAAAGATAACAAGAAACTTGAAACCAAATTTATGGTTCAGAAATCACAATAGTTTATTTTTACATTTTATTTTAGTATTAGATATAAACCACAAGTTCAATACTGGAGTTTAATCACAGTTAAATTTATTCACTCTTTTCCTTAAGCGTGTTCAGGAAAGATCGAAGTTGATGACTCTTTCTTCAAACTCCGTCGCGTTACCAATTGAGCCACAATTCGATAGTACTAAGCTATACATTTTAAGCCCAATTTTGTTGTTTTTTGTATTTCCTAATAACGAGTTGGAACTTGATTTCTAAAACCAACCTGGAGGCATTTTGCTTGATTTTTTTAATTAAGTTTCAATCTACTAATATACTATTGTTGTTAATAATTGTGTACGCAGAAAGTATCATTAGAAAGAAAGAAAAAAACTTGTAGTATATTAATTAATATCAACTTACTTTAAACATGCTTTTATGGGTTCAATTGTTTGTCTCCTTGTACTAACATAGCATGATAACGTGTCAACAAATACTAACGCGACACTTAAAAATCAGCCTTTTTTAATTAATAAAAAAGTTGCATACGATGGCTCAAACAACAAAACTCTAATTATACGTTATTGAACACACAAAAGTGTGTCAATTCAAGAGACAAAATCATTTAATTTTTTTTTTTTTTTTAATATAGACTCTTGAGAATTACTGAACGAGAATTCTTGAACGGTAAGACAAGAGTTATCTATTGGCTTTGAAATCAATTCATAACTAAAATATATGGCTCTAAATTTTTTATTAATCATGCATATCTTTCAATTGATTAAGACATTTTTATTTAACCATTGTTTTATTTTCACTAAAAAAATTCTTTAACGAGAGGTAAAAAAAAAAAAAAAAATCGTATATAGTCATTACAATGAAAATATAATGACCTTTTAATAAACTAATTAAGGTGCATATAATTTAGATGGATTCTGACCGGTTCTTAAAGTAGTTGGTCTCTCTAACCTCATATTTATCAAATTTTGGTAAAAATTAAAGATAGTAAAACAAATTAAAACAAGAGCATAATCAGCATATATATATCATCCCTAAAGGAAGGCCTATAATGTCTACACACGCTAAAACTAGCCAATAAATAAAGCAATAATTTCAATAAAGTTTATGAAAAATTTGTCCAAATATTTATTGTAAGAATAGGGAAGCAAACTTTTTTGGTAAATAGTTTGAGTTAGTATATAGGATATATGAAGATGAATGAATAAAAATTGACATTTGCACCATTTTGTCAATAGGTTGGGGAACTATATTCAAGTTAGTCCACACAAATTTTGTAGTTAATAGCATGTCACATTTAACTTCTTCTTTTCTTTTAATATATCTAAAATTCAAACCTATGTATTTTTTTAATTTTTTTTTCGTATTCACAAGGTTCAAATCATTTACTATAGATGTGTCTGTTTGTAATGGTCAAAGTGGACACACTAAATTGTTATCGTCTTGTATTGTTAGAGATGGTGAGCTTAAAATTGTTCTAAGTGTTGAAATCCAACGTTGATGGTCCATGTACAATGACCAACATACGTCTGACTTCAACCTTGGTGTCTTGCACGAGGTAACATATCAAAGAACGAGGTATTTGGAATGTCGTATCGACCATGAGGATGAGTTCTTGTACAAAATATAAGAAGCTACTAAGAGTGTTTTAGAGAGAAAGTGAAATGAGAGAATGATGACTCCTCTCTTCTTACTATGATGGGTATTTATATTAATTTCAAACGTGTGCCACAAGTCGACGTGTGATTGGCTAATAGTGAAGTAGGTACCTAATAGTGAAGTAGGTAGCACCAAGGTGGCTAGGAGTTTTGACTTGAGGGCGCATGGGTGCCAGGCGGGGCCAACAATTGTCTTACATTCATCGTGCGTTAAGATGTACATCAACGCTCCTAGGAGCCTCTACCGCACGGGATAGTATCCTATTTTAGTTCTTGATTGTTAACATTTGTTAAGTGGGCAAACATATTGTCAACACTTTTTTTTTCTTGTGTCACATAATCAAAATGACATTTTTTTTATTTGGTAAATGTGTGAATATATATAGAGTAAAAATTTTGCATCTCAACTCTTACAAATTTTTTATTAGAATATTGAAAAATCATATTTTATTGTTGCCCTTTATTTTATTATATGCAATTATTCGAAATTAAAATGCAAGTCGACTTAATTATGATTTTGGTTCAACACATATTTGATTTGTTTCAAATATAGGTATCACATTTTTTAATCCGTCATCATTCATGATTTGGTCCACCTTTAAAGGCCCAATGCTACAATCTGCCAACAAATTTCAAAAATATATAATTCCGAGGAACAAATTTTTAAAAATATAAAAATCACATTTACATAAATTATACACATAACATATATATAAAATATTAATGATATCTAAAGAATAATACTTTACTTCGCAACAAGAATCACATGGGTACATAAAAAAACGAAGTCTAATACCTATTTATCCTTTAATTTTATTTTAAAAATACTCATTACTTAGATAAGAAGATTATATATCTAATTAAACCAATAAATTATTTTAGAATCATCATGTAGAAATTGACCAAAAAAGTGAGGAAAAGTAATGAAATTTTATTGAAAACTTCTAAGAGGATTGTTGGGACCCACGGATGTGTCCAGTTACCCAAATTAGGAAGGAAAAAAACTCATATCACTAAAATCAAGATAAGCAAATGTCTTCAATCATAAAATAATGTACCATATTAGTGACAGTTGTAACGGTTAAAAGTCGCAATTATTCATCAATAAATACTAATGATGAAAATACTTTTTTTTAGAAGTAATTATTGATGGGTACTATTTACTTTATATGTTTTTAACTAAATATTTTAAGATTTTTTTTTTTTTTTGATGAACTTTGGCACTCTTGAACTTTATAAAATGTTGCACCGTCACTTACTCCGTTAGTTTGGCGTGAAAAGACGATTTAACCCTTACTTTATCTTTAAATTTTCAATTCATGC
>JAYMTE010001783.1:0-12475 GCA_036897545.1 Pelargonium fulgidum
ATTTATGGTTTGAAATTTGAGGGGTGGAGATGAAGCTTTTGTGTTGGTGGGAATGGAGGCACATGAAAATCTAGATAAGTGACAATAGTGAAGGTGGTGGGGCTAAAAAGAGGAAAGGATGGTGTTGGCAATGGCGATGATGGTGATCCAATGATAGGTGAAGAGAGGAAGAAGAAGATGAGATAAGGACATTTTTGACATTTCACAATTAAAGATATCGTGTGCAAGATACATTTTAATAATTTTGCCTAATTTCGGTCCAAAATATACTAAAATTCACAAAAAAAGCTTAAATGTGCTAATTAAAAAACATGTAAAGCACGTGAAATCCATCGGTAATTACTCCTATATAATAATATAGTTAGAGTTTCTTACCATAAATAAACATAAGTACAGGAGTTCATAAAAAAATCTCAATATTTTTGTTGGTGTGATTTCTGTGTACAGATTGAGAGTTTGAGATATTGACAATGAGCAATTAGACATGTGAGTGAATCGCTCCAATTCAACATGCACATTAGCGTTTGTTCTCATGAATCCATTGGAATAGAAATGGAAATCAAATTTTGGATTGTCGGTTTGAATAATTTTCTTGATCAGATTTCTGTGGTTTTTGTGCTCCTGCCGATTTTCAGTACCAATTTCGTCTTCTTCAGCGGATCTTTCGCAAAACCAGATCATCGCATTTGGCTCCATTGATTTGGAGCACTCACATGCCTGTGTGTTCGGTATGTGATTGATAATATGCCTGAGCGAAGATCGAGTCTTATCATCTCATTTCTTCTTCAATTTTTGATTGACCTAGAAAATAAATCAGATCAATTGCTCTCTGTATTCACATGCATGATCCAAAATGCTTTACTGTTTCTGTGATACTTAAGTTTCTTATGCTCAAATGCAGTGGTTAATTCAGGACAGAGACTAATCGGTAATGGTGGATCCGATTTTTAAATAAGCTGAAAGCAAAGTTATGGAAGTTTTTGATGATTAAGGTGACGTTGCAATTCGTTTTTACTACACTCTCTCCACAGTATTTTGCCTGTGAACGTTTGTGGTTTTTTGCCTGTTTTTCTATCTATTCCATTTGATGTAAAAGTGTGTGTATGTTGTTGATTCATCAGAGAATCATACAGTTGTTAGGGGATGTGTTCATACCCCCAGAAAGCATTTTGTGGATGCGGCGATAAGCAGCGTGCTTGCTTTAACCATGCTTGTTTTGTGGTACGTTTCTAATTTGGATCTAACATCATGTAGTAGTTTGTTTTGTATAATGCTGTAAACAAAGTTTGGTGAGTTTGAGGATAGAGCTCTTTTTCTATGTCTTCGAGCTCAAATTGATATGAAAATTTTACTGTCTTCGTGATTCTAAACCAATCCACCCCCGACACATCATCGGGCTCAATCTATAATGATATCTAATAATGGGTATTGGTATGTGCTGACATGGCAAATCAGGCTGTAATAGCAGCATCATTGGTTTTGTGTGCACCTCTACCTCACCCTGAGGTGCACATGCTGTCAATGCACTTTTGTAACTATTACTGAACTTCCTTGTCTGACCAGTGACCACAGATGAAAGTTGCATTTCATTAGGCACTGTATAATAGTTTATTTGCATTAATATTGTTACTTGTAACTTGATTAGACGCAATGTCACTGTTGTGATAGTGATGATTAATGAACGAGGAAAAATTTAAGCATGTTGATCGGGTTTTAGTAATTATTGTCACATTCTCAAGGATAAGCATGATCTTGTATATCAGGTTTATGCTCAGCTTAATGATCTTATATTGATTGTCGACTGTCGAGATTCTCAACTATGTATTTGGAAGAAATATCTAAGGCAACTAGCTAGGCAAGTGGTGAATCCCAATTGCTTTGGATATGCATAGTTGCTACTGTTGGTTCATTGTACCAAAGAAACTGCAATGCCTTTTTTGTTCAATCTGACAGTGTATATGTTAATGGCGGTGGATGGTGATGAATCAGTACAAAAAATACAAAGCTGTCATGAATTCTAGAATGCAATAGAGGTTCATATACATTTGATGAAACACAATAACAGTTTTGTTTAAGTTATTTGTGGGCTACTGGGCATATTGTTAGGGGGCTGGTTTTCTATTATATATAAAGATTCTTGTGACTCAATTTTGACAGTGTCTTTTCACACTGAGCGTGAAATTAGCTAGGGATTAACAAGAATCAGGGTAACTAGTTAAATTATAGTCCTGGGTGTGGTAATTTATTTGCCCGTGTTGTGGAATGAATAAAAAAAATACTAACCTGCAGAGAAACTCTTAGCTGGCAAACATGATCATCCACAGCACAGGGAAGGGGAGGTACAAAGCACTGTGAAGTCACCAGTAAGAATATTCAGGTTTCCCCACAAAAGGTCTGGTGCACTTCACAAAGCATGAAAACAAACAGTGACCATTATCTCTAACCAACCAGGTGTAGCTGGGTTAGAGGATGGTACAATGGTATTTCTCTCACCAATCAGTGAATTCCACGTTGCAGCATGGCCATTTTTTTGTATGTATGCTCTTTCAACACAAAAACCACTTGTTCTGAAATTTGAATTATAATGGTTACCTTATTCACTGAAAGGATCAGAGGTAGTTCTTTTGATACTTGTCCTGGTACTCTCAGATACTTTTTTTTTTCTTGGTGCTCTTTGAATTGTGAGTAACAAAAGAAGGATCATATGGAGAACTATAAGAGTGATGGCATATGGGTTTTGTAGGTTTGTTATTTGGAGGAATTCTGATTGGGGGATGCCCCACTCATCACGTGGGAGAGTGTTGCCTAATGGCAATCCTACAAGACAAAGGAATAGTCATTTACAAATCTCCTCTAATCCCTTCTCCACCAGTTATCTCCTATCTCCCACCCTTTTCACCACTCTATATATTGTAATATTGTATATTCTTGTGCACCCCACAATGGTATGCTGGACCTGCATCATATTGCAACTATTCATTCTGTTACTCCCTAATCACAAACTAGTCCTTACTTTCCTTTGTTGATTGTTTAGTTTCATATATAGTAGTGTTTTGCTCAAGATCAAAGATAGTAAGATCATGGGTGACTCCTCTGCTTCTTACATACACATGGTAAATGATATGGGTGATCTCCAAGTTTTCTTGATGAATCATTCTTTTGATTCTGTAAGCATTTCTATTGATTCTCTTATGTCATGGGTAGTTACTATTTTCTTTGATGATATATAAATTATGACTTATATAGGTGCAGCACCTGATAGAGAAGTGTTTGATCTTTCACATGACTAAGGAAGAGTGCATGGATGCCCTCTCTAAACATGCAGACATTAAACCTGTAATCACCTCAACTGGTCAGTTTCTTTTCATCTCACTACTTTGTATAGATATAGCTGTCACTCTCACATGCACAAGCCCACATATACACAAATAAGCTTGGAAACCAAGTGAACAAAGCTAGTTAGTTTGTGATATGATGTTTAGGCCTCATATTGAAAATTAAAATAAAGAATCTCCATGTTAGGATTCAATTTGCCTCTTTTATTTTGGGATTGATCTCGAATGAGCTTGATTTTGTGAGGGCTAATAGAAGTTCGAGTTAGAGAAGTTTAAGTTAATTAGAATTGGTGTGAACCTACTATAGAAAATTAACTGTGTTAGGGCATATATTTTATTCTTAAACAAAGAAATTAACGCTGTATGTTAACTTAACTTTGAAGCCAAAAAAGTTCCCAAACAAGATGACTCAATAGTTATTGTCTATGCACATCCAAGTCACACAGTGATAGAGATGGAGATTTGTATATGTTGATCTCATACATAACAATGAGCAAATTATTTACTTGTATCTTATATATATGTTCAGTGTGGAATGAGTTAGAGAAAGAAAACAAGGAATTCTTTGAGGCCTATGCTCAATCACAAAGCAAAGGAGATCGCATGTCAGAGGAAGAGACATGCCAAATGATACAAAAGATGATATCGGATTCCTCCAAAGGTTCTGATGAATAGCATAGCATCGAAAATGATCTTACCTTTGTGTTCTGGTTGGTATAGTTTGCCTTTGCCTACGTGATAATCAGCCAAAACCGGCCAAGATACAAAGGAATAGCCTTTTAATGGTCCCCAAGCAGATGATGGTTTATACGGACTGGCACGGAGTATTTCAAGGTCCCCTATAATAAGTCTTAGCTAGCTATCATTTCGGCAGTAAGCAAAAAGGGTAAGTGGTAAAATATCCTGAAGCACAATATTGTTTTTGCTGAAGGGTTACTGTTACTGACTTACCGTATGTACAACAATGACATATTCAAGTAAATAGTATCGCCTATTTTGATATTAATTGCGTGTGTGCCAATTGGTTTATCTGCATACATACATAACATATAGTTTTATTCGTTGTATGAGATTGTAAATGATTAAGAGAGTTACTTTCTGTATTAAGTCTCTGGTGGGGGCTGGAAATGATTTTGTTATTCGCAGAACTGGTGGCGAAGGCGACAGGTAGAATCTCGTGGCCGGTGTCTGGTGTTTGTATTGTACAGTTTGGTTCAATGCTTGTCTTGTTGCCTGATACATATGTTTTTGGAGATACACAGAGATATATTCATATATACTGCAAGCTTGATGTTGTATATGTCTAGTTGATTAATAAATGAAGCGAATAAAGTGGGGGCTACTTATTATGCAAATGTACCATCTGGTTCTGGTCACACTCATCAACTTTTCTTCTGTAAAAATGAAGGTGATGTTAATTATGCTAAGACCCAGCCAACACTATGATCTCATTTTAGCTTTAAACCTCATGTTTGATGAGTTTATATTTTACTTGCTGCATGCATGGTTTGGTTCCAAAGCAGAGTTTTGCTGTCCATTGTCAACTGTGATTTGTGATCAGGAAGGTTAAATCTCCGCCACCGGTAATGGGGGTGTTTGGTCGAAATGTTTGTAGCCAAGACGTAGTGTTTTTGTTTTTATCACTGCAGTCTCAGTTTCTTGTTTTGACCCATCGTGTAATTGCGTTGGGAATGTGATAACTGATAAGGTCTTAACTCATTTTGTTTCTGATAAATTTTCAAGAGTGAGATGTCTAATTTTAATTGACGTGAGTTTCTTAATCTATTCCTCACAACTTCTCCAAAACTCTTCTTTGAATCAAGTTCTTGAAAGCTATTTTGAAACTCCTCTTGTGATCAGGAAGATTTGCGCCCGTAAACGCTGCCTTTTGCGATCAGCTTGGCCCGAAAACTTGTTGGCGAAATGTCATAGACTGAAAGAACCGGCCCCATGCGGAACTTCAAACTCCCACATCTAGAGAGGGGCTAACTTTTTTCATGGGTGTCGAGCAATATATAGGGCATATCTTGGCTAAAGAGGTTATATCTGCATCATTAAGCACACTGATCATCGTTCATTTCGCAAGTATTGAAGTATGCCGCATGATGTAGACCACCCTTAATGGGCCTAAGGGAGAGTCATTCTTTTGGAACGTGACATTTCCCTAATCAAATTTGCAGATACCCTCGTCGTGTACAATTGTGCTCACGTCGCTTCCTTGCACCATGCGCCTCTGTGGAAATACACTAAACCTTTCGTGAATCCCCTTTGCCGTAGACACAAAAATTAGTGTACCCCAACCAAACCCTATCCTCTCAGGGTGCACACATCAGCATGCTAGTTATTCGTCTCCCTTGGACCTTCCTTTGAGGCACACATTATCACCGCTTTGATGCTCACCCAACGTAGCACATACCTTTTTGCTTTTGACGCATGTTCTCACCGCACTCCCCCATCTTTTTCAACATCAATACTTGACCTCATTCTCTTTCCATAGACCGCTCAGGAGACGCATACCACCACGAACCATCATCGTCTGTCACATGCGCACGATGATTCACTACATGTCTTGAACCCGCTCTGATACTATTTGTCACATACCAAAAGAACCTGCCCCGTACGACGCCCCAAACTCCCGCATCCGGAGAGCGGGCCAACCTTTTCCATGAGCGTCATGCAATATAGAGCACATATCATGACAAATGAGATTAGACCAACACTGTTAAGCACACTAATCAAAATCTGTTTAACAACTATAAGAGTATGTCGTATGACGAAAACCACTTTTAAAATGCTTATGGTAGACTTTTTTTTTGGGGACATAAAAGAAATGTGTGCATGAAGACAATGTAACTTACCATTTAAATTCAAATTCACGGTACTCGAAATTGATCCACATTTATTATGAACCCGTGACGCATGAGATAAATACACACTTCTTACACGTAAAACTCACAATCCAACTCAAAACCCGTGCTTATATTATATCAAGTTTGAATTAAGTCAATTTGGACTTGACTAACAAAATCCGAACTGACCCGAATTGACACCTACTGCACAGTATACACAGGTAAGGCAAATGTTAAAACGACGCAGTACTTGTGCTCAAAACGACAGAACACGTGGCCTATCCTCACGGTGACTACACACAGCTCTGGTTCTACTCTGTCCAGACCACTACAGCATCTTCCATTTCTCTTCCTCGATAAACTCCAGCCAAATTCTCCGTTTCTTGCTCGAGTTTCCATCTCCGATCAGTCCGTCTGGAACCTTCCCTGAGAAAAATTGAAGATGTCGTGGCTGAAATTTGCGGTGACCAAAGCCGTGGAAGTTAAGAACTACGCCGACACCATCGTCCAGCACGCTGGCCAGGCCGTCGCCGAAGGCACCAAGATCTTGCAAGATCGAATTGTAATTTCGCTCTTCTCTCTGGCTTTGTTTTTTGCAATATGATGCCATTTGATTGCGAGAAATTGAGAACAGTAGTTTTTTTAAAAAACTTCTCTTCTCTGATTTGAAATTATGTGATTTTTTGTTGGGTGTTTTGTGCCAATGCCAGCTGAAATTGTGGGGCTTTTGCTTTAGGGTTCAGCATTTTTTTTGGTTGCGTTGAACTGTTGAAGTTTTCAATGAAGCTTGCTTGGTTTCTTACTTTGGCGGGAGATATTTTGTTAACTTTATGCTGCTTTGAAAGGCTTAAAATATAAACTTTGCTGTTAAAATGGTTTTTTTAATAGAACTCAAATGAAACTTCTTAAATGAAATGGCTACAAACAGCTAAAAAAATTGGGTGGGTTTTTAAAGGTTCTTTCTATGTGCTACTGTCTGAGGATCACATTCCTTGTGATGTACTCCGAAGTAATGTGGGTATGGGGAGGTAACTCAATTGACCTGGGTCTGGTCTGTCTGAGTAATATGTCTTCGAATTTTGAATTTGTATAAACAGTTCATTAAGTTCTCATTTTGAGCTTTACCTTTTTCTTTATATTTGCTTCCCTCCATTTTGAGCTTCTTTGTATCTCAGTATGTCTACAAACTAATCACTGTGAGTGATGGGAGCTGCTTGCCCTTTTCTTTTTCATTCTAATGCATAGATTATTAAAGCTGCAAAGTTCAGTTTCGCGTTGTGTTGTCGTTGTCTAGTAGTCCTATTCAGCATTTCACTTTCTTCTTTTTCACGTGTTTGCAGGTTGCTCAGAATTTCCAGAGCGCCAAGTATACCATCAAAGAATTGGAAGAAGCTGCTGTCTCTTGGAAGGGGGCTGAAAGAGCTGATTTACTGAGAAGATGGCTTGTTGTGCTTAAAGAAATTGAAAAGTCATCTGATGCTTCATCCAAAGGTAAAGGAAAGACCCTTGAGGAGCACATTGCTTATGATGAATCCAAACATAAACTGGATAAAGCATCCTGGGTCAGTAAATCCTAATATTCTCTGCTTTTTGTCTTCGAGTTGGATGTATTTTTTGTTTTTTAACTTTTAGACATTTCATAAGTCAACATCTTGTTAACTTATATTCACTCAGGTTTCTGATAGTTGATTCCTAAACTTTTCGCATTGTTTTTGTTTTAATAATAGGTTCTCTATGTTGACGATGATGCTGAGGGTCAACCTATGACTTTTCGTGAGGTTTTTCTTCAAAGTCAGGCTCTGGAGGGCATTACTTTGTCCATGGTATGTTACCTTAATTTCAGTTATTTGTATCTAACCAAAATTAGTTGAAGATAAATCATTGTCTTCTCACGTCTTCCAAACCTAGAATATACTTAATATATTTTTATAATGAAACTTTTGATGAGGATATGTCCATGTTTTTCCTCTACACCCATGCTAGTTTCTTTTTATAATTGTTTTTTAGTACAATTTAATTAGTATATATTTTGATCAAAACTTTCATGGAAGTATGTTAAATATCAATACAACCCTATGTGAGTTAGTTTGTTTATTGCTATTTCCATAGTTTTTTTTTTTTTTTTTTTTTTTTTTTTTTTTGGTAATTGCTTATTTTGGAAGTTAACTGCAGGTTAACTCTTTTCTTTGATTCAGATTTTTGAAGCCCCAAATGATGAAGAAGTTGCTCTGCTCCTGGAGATGTTTCGGTGAGCCCTCATATTATTGTATTGCTTATTAGAAGGATCTGAAGTGCCAGCTGAGTATAAGTTTATGCCATGATAAACATGAATGTTCTGATAAATGTGGTGCAGAGGCTGTGACATAACTATCATAGAATTGGTGTTTAGTTAGTTTTTAACTTGATATATTCAATTTCATTGGTCTGGTTAGCGAGTCTAGAATGAGTTGAGAATTGGAGTTGGTATGTATTGGATCTGAATGTTGCAATGGGATTACTGCAGGCTGTGTCTTACTGGAGATAAAGAAATTCATAAAGCAATAGTGAGCAGTATTCAAGATCTAGCAAATGCCTTTTCAGGCTATGAAGATGAAGTATTGGTAAAGCCATAGATTCTATTTGGTTACTAGCAAATGCATAAAGCATGAGAGAGCCCGTTAGTATTTGTATTTTTTGACTCTTATAATGCTTATGGTGGATGTCTGAATGAATGCTATATGATGAAATTCCTTGTCGTAATAACTATTTACCCAAATTTGAATCTTATCTGTCGTGATCTTTTTCGATACGTTTTTCTTCTTTCAACAGAAAACAAACATTTCAACCTAAGAAAAAAATAAAAATGTTACTTTTTTCTTGACTATGTTTTATATATATATATATATAGAAAAAAAAAAAAAAAGACTCTCAGCCATGATTTATTGGCTGAGAGTCTTTTTGGATTTGATAATCAACAAGCAACTTGATTTTTAGTCAGGGATTATGTGAATTATCTTGACATTCCACATGTATATGATAGTTGTGCCTTGTTCTTATTTCATAGTGGAGAGTTCTAGTTTATTGACTTCATCTCCTTGATGTCAATATTAAATTAATTGACGTTTAGGTGAAGCGAGAGGAGTTGCTTCAATTTGCACAAAGTGCCATTACAGGATTGAAAATTAATGTTGATCTGGGAAGGTGAGTAATAAATCAACTTCTATCCCTTTCCTTTTCCATTTTTTGGCTCCTGGGATTCAATTGACCTTAGCTTTTATATGAGTTGCAGATGTTATATGATTTTTTTGTTAATACACTATACTCCTGTGTTTTTTAAGGGCTATGTTTGATCTATTTTGTAATAGTTAGTTTCAATGTTGTTGAATCTTTTCAAATTTTGCTTAGTAGTTTTTATCTCTCTTTTATTAATGAATCCTCATTTTTTTTTTTGACATTTTAATTTGTAATCTGATGCACTGTTAAGGATTTTCAATGCACTAGCGAACCAGAATCCGGAGAGTAGTATAACTTGCAGAAAGGAAATAGAGGCAGTGTTGAAGAGAGAGAGTAATGATGGCTTGATTCCATTTCCAAATCCCAGTACATCACATAGTAGTTCTCCCCTGCTCCCAACAATCAGACAGTAAAGCAAGTCTGTTACAAGCAATATGGCCACCAAAATGGGCCGGCTACAATCATTTAAATACCATTACAAGTCCCAATTAACAAGTCCAAAAGAAAATAACAACTGACTTGTGACTAATTTAACTAGCAATTATCAGCTCTGCATCAAAATCATGAATAATCCTAGAAACCGTAATTGCTTGTAATGTAGTCATACTTGTGAGAAACTTCAGTTTTTGTGAAGTTGAACTCTCTCTAGTATTCGTGTTCATGAGATTTGACAAATTTTACCCAACCTTACACAACCATCCTTTATTGGGCTTGGGACCAGCCGTGTTGCAAGAACACGGGCAGAGTTTGAACTTCTCTCTCTAATGGAATGATTAATGGCTTTCCTTGATACAGGTTCCTTGCTGTTTGCTTTATCACATATTCAGAAATTTGATTTGATTTGTTTTTTTTTTAAACAGAAATTTGATTTTCATATGCTTATAAAATGAACTGTGCCTCACATATTTTTCTTGACTTGATTTCAAATCACAGAATAGATGCTGAAGCCGTTAACCTAAAGAAAAAGCTTGATACTATGACAGCCTTGCAGGAGGCTTCAAATGAAGGTTTTGATAAAGTTTCTAAAGAATCAACAAACGCGACAATAGAGGTGAGTTGATTATTGCAACAACCGCGAAGCAAACAGAGCATAATCTGTTTATGACCAACAATAAATGCTAGGCATACCATTGACAACTCATTGCTTTTGTGGCATTGCATCTAATTGTCACTAAGTCATAAAATAATTTTATTGATTATTTATTGATTTTTAGTTGGTTCTTTAGCCTTTTCTTAGTACAGTTAATATAATTATTTGTATTAAAGAATTTCATGGCATACCAAGAATTTGATACTCTGCATCAGTTTTGAATTCTATTATTTAGTAGTCAACTACCGTTTCTATATTCTGAATCTTTGGATCATCATAATTACGAGCATGAGCTATTCATCTGTACATGACCACTCAAATGATTGAGATGCCTTCCATCGCATAACTTGTGATTGATCATAAATAATCATAAATATATATCTTCGAAGCATCCTCTCCTACATGGTTGCCGGGAGTCTTAAGTACTTGCTGTTGGTATTAGAGTGTTCAAAATACATAACAATTTCATTACGGAGTGATATGTAAATGGTGTATGAAATCTAACCATTCTATTTTTTGGCAGTCTTTGAAAACAGCACTTTCACAAATTCGAGCTTGTTCCAGACTGGAAGGGCTGTTGTTAAGGAAAAAAATTATAAACAATGGAGACTCCCCAGAGATCCACGCCCAAAAGGTGAGTTCTTCCTGTTTGAAAATTATTGACCATGCTGTAGTAGTGCTATGCAAACAATGATTTTTAGAAGAGTAGGACCTGAATGTCTGCAGCAGAAAGGTAAATCTATTATTGTGAATCCTCTTATCAGTTCTCTTGTTGAATGTTCTAAGTGTTCTATTAGTTTCATTGTTGAAGATTTATCCTATAATTTATAAATAAAGGGGGACATGGTTCCTGTAAGACTGTCTGCCACACCAATTGAGAGGATGAAAGTGTCAAAGAAAATCATAATAATGTCCAGTTTTGGAATCCACATTGTCAAATGATGCATTAGTAACTTATACTTTTTTTTACAATGGTAATTCCTCGAGGACTGTATGTTTACTGCTATGACCTGCATGAACATAAGCAGGTTGATAAGTTGAAGGTTTTATCAGAATCTCTTGCAAATTCTACCTCAAAAGCTGAAAAGCGCATTTCGGAAAACAGGTGAATATCATACTCAGAACTATATGTTCTTTTTAAAAATATTTAAGTAATATACATCCTCAAATTGTTCTCTGTAATTACTCTATTAAGGAGCTGCAGTATATAACTCACGTGATCATTTTGTTTAGCTAGTTTACTATTTACCTTTTTTAAGTTGAGCTTAATTACAGCTAAAACATTGCCTTCATTTTTGGATGTTTGATTACATGTGTCTGGCTCCATATTTCTTGTGAAGTTCGGTTGTGAATCCTTAACATCACCCCCTATGTCCCCTCTATTGTCACCTACATGTTGGCCTGGGCAGGGCTGATTAATCTTACAGTTTCGACTGACTAGATTCAAATTTCTAATAAAACTATGTTTAATTCTAGGTATGTTTCCACAGGAGCACTTTCAAACCTTTGAACTTGTTGTCAAGCAATCCTCTTCGAATCGTATCACCAAAAAGTTCTCAATAAATCTACATGAGAGTTGCTATTGATTGCTTATAATATGTACTTGATATTTAGTTCTTTTGTAGTCGACTTCAAGGTTTAAATAACTGTGATGTCTTTCCTGATACTTGGTCAGAGTTCAAAAAGAGGAGGCTTTGAAAGTTCGTGTGGCCAAAGCCAATGAAGCTAGTGACAAAGAGAAGGTAATGGGCTTCATCAGCCTTCTTTTCTTTTTAGCACCTCTAGAGTCTAGACTACAACAGGCCTTATGTAGTATGTGAAGATTCAATTCTAAAGTTAGTAGCATTAGGAAAGTTAAATTAGAAAAGTTATTGGTTTTAGAAAAGTTTAAGGTTTAATCTTCTAGTCTAGCTTATTTCTTATTTTAGTTTCTTATTTCTAGTCTTAATCTCCTATATAAAGGAGTCTCTTTTGTACTAGTTATTATC
>JAYMTE010001784.1:0-12473 GCA_036897545.1 Pelargonium fulgidum
CATGGCAGTGGCTTGAAGATCGTCGCCGGCCAGATCTGGTTTTTTTTTTGGTTTTTTTTTCTTTGTTCCAATTGAGATTTTAAGGTTCGTTTTGGATAATTTAAGTGAAGTAAAAATGTTTGGTTTATGATTTTGTATAATTTTGGATTATTTTGAATTTTCCAGCCAAGCTTTGAATTTTTCGGCGATTTCATGAATTTTCCGGTGAGTTTATGAAGTTTTCGGCGAGTCCATGAACTATTATGTGAGTTCATGAATTTTCCGGCGAGTTCATGAATTTTCCGGTGACTCTATGATTTTTCCAGCGAGCTTAGGTTGAGGAAGAAAGGTAGAGTCAAGAGCATTTTGGGGTTTTCAGAAAGAAAAATTGATCATGTGCCAAGCACATGACAAAATAGTGACATTTTCCGTTAAAAGGATGGACGGAGTCAAACGGTGTATAGTTCATGGTAGCCCAAAGTTACAACTCTAAGTTTAAGGTAATAACTTGAAAAAAGTGTTTAGTTCATGAGTGCTATCTGTAATTTATTCTAATTTAAAATAGATGATCTGAAAGTCAATTAACTATTTATAAGTTTAAATCTTCCTAAGTATGCTTATGTTATTTTCTTTCTTAAATACCCAAAACAACATTAGAAACCTTAAAAATTCATTATTTTTCCTATTTATCTTAAATAAATTATTTGACAAATTACATGGATTTATTTATTTCATTTTTCATTTAATTTTACTTATTTTATAATGTTGGGTCCAAATCCAACAAACCCAATTTCTCCTCCATAGAGCATTTCGGAGACAAGAATGTGCTCAACGGTCTCTGGCTTAAAGCAGATCTCGCCCCAATCCCTCTCCTTCTCTCTCTCCATTTTCGCTGCTCTAGCTGCGGCACCAATTTAGTTCCCCTCCGATCCGTCCGCCGGAATCCCTAAAATGCTCCGCCTTAGAGCTTTCAGGCCGTCCAGCGACAAGATCGTCAAGATTCAGTTGCACCCTACGCATCCATGGCTCGTCACAGCCGATGCCTCAGATCACGTTTCCGTCTGGAATTGGGAGCACCGTCAGGTACCCTTTCTCTCTCTTCGCCGTTTTCTCTTTCCAATTGCTCGATTCGCGTTCCAAATTTTGTACCTTATCCGGTTACTGATTTGGAAATGCCGGCGAGTTTTTTAGGTGATTTATGAGCTCAAAGCTGGTGGTGTTGATGAGAGGCGTTTGGTTGGGGCCAAGTTGGAGAAGCTTGCGGAGGGCGAGTTAGGTAAATGTTATGCTTAAATTGACTATTTTGAGCACAATTATGAACTAGAGAGTGTGTGATATCTTCTGGTAAGTTTTTGAAATTTGATTGATGAATGAATGTGTTCTTTTATCTAATTGTCAGGAAGTTGAAGTTACACTTTGGTAGATTTCTTTGTTTTGCTAGAATAGGGTGAAATAGGTGTTATGTAATGTAAATAAAGAAGTAAACTATTTGTTGCTTGATAAAAATGTGTCATTTACTTGTCGGGTTACCTTAAATTTGATTTTGGAATAAAAAGGGAGTTGCATATTATTCAAACTTCAATGTATAGCTGCAGAACTCTCAGGCCTCAATTGTTCTGTCTGTAATGTTTTTCATTTATAGTATCTTCCTGTTTATGTTTATTCGTTGATTGTATGTGATAAGCAGATTCTAAGGGAAAGCCCACAGAAGCGATGCGGGGAGGAAGGTAATGGTTACTGGATCTTGAATTCTATCATTTTTTTTCTTCGTTTGGTGATTATTTTTTGTTGAAAACTGAACCTGACATGGGTTTCATGGCTGCTTAAAGTGTAAAGCAGGTGAGCTTTTATGATGATGATGTGCGGTTTTGGCAACTTTGGCGTAATCGTGCAACTGCTGCAGAAGCTCCAACAGCCGTCAATCAGGTCACATCAGCTTTTAGTTCACCAGGCTTCTCAACGAAAGGAAGACATTTTCTTGTCATATGTTGCTTGAACAAAGCTATATTCTTGGACTTGGTTACAATGCGTGGCCGTGATGTACCTAAGCAGGAACTTGACAACAAGTCACTACTTTGGTAAGTATGATATAGGTGTATGAACAATATTGAAGAAAAAGAGAACATATCTCAGGGGACATCATTTTTTATTCCTCTACATCACACTATGGCACTTAAAATCAACCTAAAGATGAGGAATTTGTTGAACTCATTTACAGTTTGGTTGAGGCATCATTACCTGTTGGTTGAATGATTACCATTGTTAAGTTTCTTCCTTGATGATTAGTCCTGTGGCCTCAAAACATGTATGCATGAGATTTTAATTGAGAATGTTGAAGAAATATGGAAATGTATGGAGAACTTACCAAGAGGAACTTGTTTTATGTTGTAGCTTTGAAGGTTTCCACTTTCCATAGGATATGGCATCATTATCTATTATGGTTTTCATCCTATTATGAGAAAGGTACTTCAGTAGGAGTGTTCTATTCAATTGATGGAACCTCTTGTGGGTTTAAGTGACTTAACCCCTCAAAGAGCAAGAACCAAGTTTTGTATTCTAATATATAGGTGCCTTGAACTCAAAACATCATTAGAAGCTAACTGAAAAACTCACAAGATGTTTTAAGCTGAACCACTCTGTTGAAATCTTTATTTTTATAGTTACATTCTTTAGGACAAGTTTAACTCATTGGTGAACTTATTTGCTTGTCCTCAAATGTATGTGGTTATTTGTTTTTATAAGTTATTGTTCGTCTTTTGTTCAAACAATATTTATCAAGATTTAGGGACCATGTGTTAGTATGTATAAGGCATTCAAATTGAGAAAGATGTTAATTTTTACCAAGAGCTGGGTTTAGACCATATGCTGTATGGAAATGTGAATGGGGGGAGACCTTAAGGCAAATAATAAGAAAATGACAAGGCATATGAGACTTTATTAATGATATGGTACTAAAACGGTAGGATTGGAAAAGGATAATATAGGTAGAGGATCCCAAACCTCATATTGTTTTGCTGAAGTATTCATGCAATCGATCCCAACTTATCCTGGGAAAAAGGTTTTGTAGTTGTATTCGCTTAAACTTATTTTTGCATTTTCTTTTGGTTCTTGTAATGTATTGTGCGTCCTTGCTGTCCCTCATTTGGGAGAAAAATTCATTTATGATGTGGTTTGTTTTTTTTCCATTTTCTCATTGGTCATGTATTGATTGGCCAATTATTTGCACGACATAGCCAATTTACGTGTTTATTTTTATCATGTTTATATAGATAATATATCTTGGTTCCTTTTTTCATTCTTGTTTTGTTGCAGTATGGAATTCCTCTCCAAATCTGTTGATGGTCCTCTTGTTGCCTTTGGGGGATCAGATGGAGTCATCAGAGTTCTTTCAATGATAACATGGAAGGTTTGGGGTTCGCCAAGTCGGATATTGTTTGTTAACGACCAATTACCTGAATCATGAGTTCATGATTTTAAACTTGTTTCTCTGCAGCTTGCACGAAGATATACTGGAGGCCATAAAGGATCTATTGCTTGTTTGATGACCTTCATGGCTGCTACTGGTGAGGTAAATCTTCATTTCCCACTAATGCGTTCATGCCACCTTTTTTTAAATATATATATATATATATATTCTCATTTCTAGCCTTTTATTGTAATCTGCATTTGTGTGGCTGAGTTACATGTTTGACTTGATTGGGGCTATTGATAATGATGTTGCACCTATCTTTGAAGACATCAATAACCACACGCCTTCTGAAATTTGTCAAGTTGTCGGGTCTTAGTATTGGTAATTAACTATTTATTTGACAACTCTTTCATGCACTACTGTGCCACTTTCTAATGATGAGGATGAAAATAGAGATTCTATGATATTTAGATTTAATGAAAATGACTTTTGGTTTTCGATCTCTATCGTAAAAATGATGAGTATTAGAAGTTAGAACGATCATTTTTATTCTTTAACTCATTGACATGATTTTTGTATGGTATTGTGATATATTAAGTATGCCTAGAGTATATATTTTCTCGTGTGTATGCGCGCCTTATTTTCAAAAGGAACGCCTTGCGCCGTGGCACCAAGAGAGGTTTGCACCATTTTGCACCTTGTGCCCTTAATAATACTGAAAGCAAGAGAGAAAGAAAACAACACTAGTGAATAAAACATAGATATTAAATCACCTTGATTGGCATATACAACAAAAGTAGCTGAAAGAGGTGCTAAACAAAAGCAGTGGTGGCCAATCTGCAATTCAATCGAAGCAGCTCTGCCTCTTAAGTAATCAAAGAAGTGGTTTGAAAATGCTCATCCTGCTGCTACTTTTCATTTTTGAACATATTATTTCCGATTTAATTATAGTTGCACTCAAGGGAATACAAGTTTACTTGAGAATATGGAAATAATATATATGTATATTTATTAACATATATACATTTTCCCATTGCACTACTTATGCATGTCTGTTTATGGATGATTTTGTAATTTGATGACCTCATAAATGTTCCTCTTTCTTATACTTTGATCTGATTGCAGGCCCTTCTTGTCTCTGGTGGTAGTGATGGTTTACTTGTCCTTTGGAATGCGGACCACGGACAAGGCTCACGAGAGCTTGTACCCAAACTAAGCTTAAAAGTAACTATCTTTATTATCCCAGTATATTCATTTCATTATGTTACGTTGGCATTTTGGATCATTTTATCCCTCCATGTGATTGTTTTGGCATGTTGAAAACCTATAAATATGCATTATGATGTAGGAAAAAAAATGCTTTGAAGAAAAATATGTGATCAGTATTGGAAGCGGGTAACTTTTGCTTATATATTGTGCTGGCGTTAGAGGTCGTTTTTAATCAATTGTAATTGTTGAAGGATAAGCTCAGGTCATATAGTTTTATGGGTGGATCATATTCAAATTTTAAGCAAATTGTGTCTGGATATCAGAAAATGTCACTTTGATTTCTGTCTGTAATAACTGATATTGTTGGGATATGAGTGAATCCTAGAAACCTAAAGAAGAAAGGAGTGAGTGGCAAATTTGCTTTCCGAAGGTCTAAACATTGAACATATTGTTGTCCACAAACAAATTTTGTTTGATTTGCATCATGGAAGATGAAGCACATTTTATAAACTTTGAGAAAGTTGTTTGGCAAGTTAAAAACTTCCAAAAGATTAGATTGACGTGTATTGCAATCATGTAAGGCTCAATTTTACCCTTCCTGTGCAAACATTTGGTTTCTTTGGCAAGATAGAAACCACAGAATCTTTCAGGACCTGTTTACTACTGTCAATCTGTGGAATGGGGTTGTCTAAATGCTAAAATCCTCCAGTTTAGGAATTGTACGTCCTGAGTATGAATTCGACGTCCATTTGGGGGCAGTCTTAAGCCATATACATCTATTTGATGACTAGATGGGTGCTCCAAGAGACCTAAATACCCCCTGAGATACAACAAAAAGAAAAGATTTATGCAGACATGCAGAAAATTGTGATTCAACCACTGAATGTGGAGATTTTCTGATATTTCAAACCAATGACAAATTTACCAGTAAATGAACTCTAAATTCCTTCAGTTTGACCTTTATGGCCGTGTAAACCTTGCCTCAGATGGACATTGTTTGCTAAATCTGAAAGTTAACAATTAGAATTAACAGTTGGATCATTCTCCTATGTCCATCGCACTGGCTGAAAATATCGCATTTTGCCATTCATTTTTTTGAAGCAAAATTTTTTTTTATCGTAGGAGCTCTATGCATACAATTTGTTGTGGTGTGGGCACGTTGGATGGGGTACTGTTTATTTGAACTAGTAATGTAAGGAAATTGTTTATATCTTTTCATATTATATGCAGATATACCTATTAATCAGTTTCATTTTAGGCGCATGATGGTGGTGTTGCAGCTGTTGAGCTTTCCAGAGTTATAGGAGGTGCTCCACAGCTCATTACTATTGGTGCAGATAAGACATTAGCTATATGGGACACCATTTCTTTCAAGGTGAAGTACTAACTTTGAAAAGAAAGGAAAATTATGTGAAAACACTCGTATCGTTAGGATTCCAGCAGTGAAGCTTTGGCATTGATCTTGTTTCTTCTTCTTCTTCTTTATTTCTTTTTCAGGAGTTGCGGCGTATTAAACCTGTTTCAAAACTGGCTTGCCACAGTGTTGCATCTTGGTGCCACCCTCGAGCACCAAACCTTGATATTTTAACCTGTGTCAAAGATTCTCATATATGGTATATATATTTTTTTCATGCTAGCAGCTGTTACAAAATTTCATTTGGTTGTTTTGTTTGCTTCAGTATGGTGGATAGATAGATCTTGATCATTTCAGATGAGGCTTGGCGAATGAAAATTATATTCGAGCAATGTATCAAATTTTAATTATTTTTATTGATGATATCAGGCTAATTGTTTGAGTGGTTTTGCAGGGCCATTGAACACCCTACATATTCAGCTCTTACAAGGCCATTGTGTGAACTTAGCTCACTAGTTCCTCCACAAGCACTTGTGCAAACAAAAAAACTTAGGGTATGTGGCTATTCACCAAGTTTTTCTTTGCTGCTCACTTTACTTTAGTTAGTCATTCCATTGTGAGTTTTTATGATCCTCAACTGAAATACCACAATCAATTATATTATGAGTTGCATTGATGTTAAACACAATGGAGACTTAGCTAGACATCCATGGCTTATAGTGATGCATCATTTCTTGGTGACTTAAGAGAATCTCCAACTGCTTCAAAGTCTTGTTCGTATATTAAATAATCTGTTTTATGGTTCAATCAATTTGGAGGGATTCATTCATGGAAAATTTATTGTTTACCAAATGCATCATACAAACCACATAGAAATGCGCTCAGCTTTAATTGAATAAAAAAACTGCCCTTCATCAGTAAAAGCTGCTTTAAAGTAAAATTGAGTTTCTTGATACCACTCTTGATTTTAAAAAATTGCAGAGACCTGTTTAGTTTGGTTTGTGCTTGAAAAGTAGTAATTACTAATTCAGATATAACTTCAAAACATCTTTAACATGAATGTGTCACTATGCAGGTTTATTCTATGGTTGCACATCCCTTACAGCCTCATCTTGTTGCTACTGGAACCAATATTGGTGTTATTATCAGCGAGTTTGATCCTAGATCTGTTCCAGCTGTAGCTCCCCTACCGTCTCCATCAGGAAGCCGGGAACATTCTGCTGTCTATGTAGTGGATAGGGAACTGAAGCTACTAAATTTTCAGCTATCTAACATAGCAAATCCTTCTCTTGGGAACAATGGCTCCTTATCTGAAACAGGAAGGTTCAAGGGGGACTCAGTTGAACCATTGCAAGTCAAACAGATCAAAAAACATATTAGCACACCTGTTCCACATGATTCATACTCAGTTCTTTCAGTAAGCAGTTCAGGAAAGTAAGTTGCATCATACTACTAGCTCTAACTACCGTTAATTTTTCCATGTTTGGGGATGAAGGTGTTAATTTTCAAGTTTGATGATTTCTGAAATATGAAAATATATGGAATTTGATTGTGGTTTCTGCTTTGTTTCCTTGTAACAGGAAGTGTTTAAAGCATTATCTAATAGTAATAGTAATAAGACAAGAATTAAAAAACCTATAGCAATCAGCTATCTATGCATCCTATTGCCCGTGTTTTAATATTACATATACTTTCCTCCCTAGACATTGTTCTAGAATCTCCTATGTTTGCTTATTGCATTCTGTGTTACTACTTTTCTTGTTATTATCACATGTTATTAGTAGATTTTTAACCAAATAATTTGGTTACAGATATCTTGCAATTGTGTGGCCCGATATTCCTTACTTCTCTATCTACAAGGTTAGTGATTGGTCCATAGTTGACTCGGGCAGCACAAGACTTCTGGCTTGGGATACATGTCGCGACAGATTTGCTATACTGGAATCTGTCTTACCTCCTAGAATGCCTATTATCCCCAAGGGTGGTTCATCGAGGAGAGCCAAAGAAGCTGCTGCCGCTGCAGCACAAGCCGCCGCGGCAGCTGCTTCTGCTGCTAATACAGCCTCTGTTCAAGTTCGTATCTTACTGGATGATGGAACATCTAATATATTAATGAGGTCTATTGGTGGCCGCAGCGAACCGGTATTTGATCTCACATACTCTATTGTTGTTTTGATTTGAATAATTTCTAGTTCATTCTTGGCTTGAAAAGGCATGAAATGAAGGATTGTTATCATTTTGCCTTGCATTTATTTTGTTAATTGTTGGCAGTTAAAGCATATTTTCTGTACTTTTGGGGTGATATGAGAACCTGAGTAACCTAACATTAATACATGCGTATATTAAAAGATTTAGCACTCCTCTGTCAAGGATAATATGTTGCAAGAGACTTATAATGCTTCTCCATGTTAATTTAAATGTAGGTCATAGGGTTGCATGGGGGTGCACTACTTGGTGTGGCTTATCGAACATCTAGAAGGATTAGCCCTACAGCTGCAACTGCAATTTCAACAATTCAGTCCATGCCCTTATCCGGATTTGGAAACTCTTTTAGTACATTTGATGATGGATCAGGCTCTAATAGATCCCCATCTGAGGCAGCACCTCAAAATTTTCAGTTGTACAGGTGAGAATCATAAATATCAAATGAAGTAAAGAAGTGGAAAGTATGCTCAATATTCCATGGTTTGCCATTGTGTGTACATGCACTAGAGGGATGTGTTTCACGGTTCAGCTCAATAAAGCTCAATATGATCACAAGTTCAATTGTGGTCAAGTAGTTTTCATATGAGATTTGTTTGGGTTTCCTCGTGTTTTTGTAGTATCTAATTAATGTGTGAAATGCAGTTGGGAAACTTTTCAACCCGTGGGTGATCTTCTTCCTCAGCCGGAGTGGGCTGCATGGGACCAAACTGTTGAGTATTGTGCTTTTGCTTATCAACAATGCATAGTTATATCTTCATTACGTCCCCAATATAGATACCTAGGAGATGTTGCAATTCCCTATGCTACTGGCGCTGTTTGGCATCGCAGACAACTATTTGTTACTACTCCAACTACCATTGAGTACGAGAGTCGTTGTTTTCTAATTTAAGTTTGCATTCTATTTATACAACTTTGCTGATAGAAATTCAGATATGCAAATAATGATTATACCACTCCTGGCTCTACTGCTTTGATTTCCAGGATTGTCTTTGTGGATGCTGGAGTTGCACAAATTGATATAGACACAAGAAAGATGAAGGAAGAGATGAAAATGAAGGAGGCACAGGCAAGAGCTATTGCTGAGCATGGGGAGTTGGCTCTCATAACAGTGGATGGCCCCCAAACTGTTGCGAATGAAAGAATAACATTGAGGCCCCCAATGCTACAGGTTCAAAATCATAAAAATATTTTTATACCATCTCTCTTCAGCTCGGCTTGGGTTCAAAAGAAGTTTATTTCTTCTTTCTTTTCTCTATGAATATTTTCATTCCAGGTGGTCCGATTAGCTTCTTTCCAACACGCTCCTTCTGTGCCTCCTTTCTTGAGTTTGCCAAAACAAGGGGATGACTCGATGCCAAAAGAAATGGAAGAAAGAAAGGTTAATGAGGTAGCTGTAGGTGGTGGAGGGGTCTCAGTTGCAGTTACCCGTTTTCCAACAGAGCAGAAGCGACCCGTGGGATCCCTAGTTGTGGTTGGTGTCAGAGATGGAGTTCTTTGGCTTATTGACAGGTACAAGTTCCAATAATCCAGTAGATAGTTACATGATTCACTGTATAGTTGACAAAAGATAGTAATACTTTCTTTGAAGTACAAATGAATACTGTATTATTTTTCCTTGAAAATATGTTCTACACAAGCATACCCTGAGAACCAATTATGTGATATGTTATTGACCAACACAGTAAATTCATTATGAACTGTAAATTTAATGAATGATTTTTGTGACATGTATCACTTTCTGGGTGCAGGTACATGTGTGCGCATGCAATATCACTAAGCCATCCCGGTATACGTTGCCGTTGTCTTGCTGCACATGGTGATGCTGTTAGTGCAGTGAAATGGTATCTGACTTTTCTCTTGCTCAGTTTTTACAAGCTTACTACGATTCTCTTTTCTCTAACCATTACTTTCTTATGCAGGGCAACTAGGCTGGGTAGAGAACATCATGATGATTTGGCACAGTTCATGCTTGGGATGGGTTATGCTACTGAAGCACTTCATTTGCCTGGAATATCCAAGAGGTAAATGCAAATAAACTGTTTCCTTTTATTTTTTGAGAGTGCCTACTCTTGATTTTCTATGATAAAAAAGCGAAGGGTTTTATCATGTCAAGCACATTCTTTCGATATAGGAATGTTGTATGTATGTACACATTTTACGTACTATGCTTTTGGTTGCTGTCTTGAGGCACTCATCTTGCTGTTGTGTTCAGCATTTATCATAATCCCTAATAAAATGTTGATGTTGTGTCTTCAGGTTGGAGTTTGATTTGGCCATGAACAGCAATGATTTGAAAAGAGCTCTTCAGTGCCTTCTCACAATGAGCAACAGCAGGGACGTAGGGCAGGATGGTACTGGGCTTGACTTAAATGACATTCTAAATATATCATCAAAGAAGGAAAATCTTGTTGAAGCTGTCCAAGGAATAGTAAAATTTGCCAAGGAGTTTCTGGATCTTATTGATGCTGCAGATGCTACGGCACAAGCTGACATTGCTCGTGAAGCTCTCAAGAGGTTAGCCGCTGCAGGCTCAGTGAAAGGAGCTTTACAGGGTCATGAAATAAGGGGATTAGCTTTGCGCCTTGCAAATCACGGAGAATTGACACGGCTTGGTGTATGTACCCTACTTTTATATTTCATTTTTGATCTGTTTGACCATGCTAAAAGTTCTTACTAGTATAGACCCACCAGCTGATGTTTTACATGGTTAAATTTGTCAACTGCAGGCTTTAGTGAACAATCTTGTCTCACTTGGTTTGGGGCGTGAAGCGGCATTCTCAGCTGCAGTGTTGGGAGACAATGCACTAATGGAGAAAGCATGGCAGGATACCGGGATGCTTGCTGAGGCTGTGCTTCATGCTCATGTAAGACTTGTTTAGATGAACAGTTTCCAAATTGTCCCTTAATTTAGTGTCGTTTTTTGACCCACTTATTCAATATTTCCAGGCACATGGACGACCTACTCTGAAGAACCTGGTTCAGACTTGGAACAAAATGCTACAGAAGGAGGTCGAGCACGCTCCAACAACGAAGACAGATGCTGCAGATGCTTTCCTGGCCTCTCTCCAGGAGCCGAAGCTTACTAGTTTGGGAGAAGCCGGGAAGAAGCCACCAATAGAGGTTCTTCCTCCTGGGATGCCATCTCTTGCCGCTTCAATGGCTATTAAGAAGAAACCCATTCCCGCTGTGCAGGGCACAGAGCAGCAAGCTGGGAAGCCACTGCTACTCGAAGCAGCTCCAGCTAACGCAGCCAATGCGCCAACTCCACCTCCTACCGATGCTCAAGCTCCAACCACAGCTCCTAGTGACACACCAGCTCCAGCTCCAGGTGATACAACAACTCCAGCTGAACCGGCTCCTACTGACACGCCAGTGCCAATTGCAACTGACTCATCAACTCCACCTGCTAGTGACTCATCAACACAGGCTCCTAGCGACACACAAGCGCCACCACCTCCCATCAATGCTCCACCTCCTGGCATCGCACAAGCACCGGTCAGTGCCCCGCTCATGATGGATTTGAGTGAGGCCACCTCAAATATGGCTCCCATTTCATCATCACCAATGGCCGATCTGGCTCCAGTTCTTCCTCAAGGAGATTTTGTTCCCGTAACTTCAGCTTCAACCAGTACTACAGCACCACCAGCATCCACTCCCCAGTTACCTGAATTTCAAAGGAGTAGCACGCCAACGTCATTCTCGCTGAGCGACCTATTATCTTGAGTAGCAAGCTGTCGAGACTAGAGCACTGTAGAAAAATTCGAGTAGAGATTTTTTTGTTGGTTCCAAGACATTCTTGATCGCACGAAGGAATCGATTGCATTTGCTGTGTAAATTTATTGGAAAAATGAAGTGAAAATAGTTTGAGAGTTGTGACACACCCTTGATTGTGCAAGTCTTTATATTGTAACTTTTGTTTTTGGTTTGTACCTGTAAACCTCAAAGACTTGTTCTGGGAAATTATAATGGTTATTTTTTTCATGTGTTCTGTTTTATGGTTTCTATGGAAATTAATATTGTGGCATGAGACCATTGATTTAATGTTGACTTGTATTTAACACTTTCCATGGATTTTTTGTTTTTGTTTTTGTTTGGTGTGTTGCTTTCATGGAAGCAGTGAATATATTTATTTTATTTTCTTTCTTTTGCTGCACGTAAAATGTAGGCCAAAAGTAAGTGGTGGATATCAACCATCCACGCAATAAAGAATCATTCTACTCATATGTATATTTAGTATATGGCCAATCCTTGATCGCTACGGAAAAAAACTACCATATCCAAGCTTTATTTTTATTTTATTTTTATAGAAAAAATAGT
>JAYMTE010001785.1:0-12463 GCA_036897545.1 Pelargonium fulgidum
TCCGGCGGAATCTCCGGCGACGTCTGGAGAATCTTCTTGCCGGTCATGCCGAGAAGGAAAGGAATATCGGTGGCGGTCAGGTACCGGCCGTGGCAGCTTTTTAGCCGAATCACTTGTTTCTTCCCTTCCACCATCTCGACAACCCACCTGGCCCTCCGGGACGACCCGTTACGGCTCTGCCGGACGGTTTCTTGGTCGTCTTCGGCGACCAGGTACTTGTCCAGGTGGCTCCGGAGCTTAACCGCCTTGGTTGTACTGAACAGTTCCATGAACAAAAACAGAGCAAGAAACAGAGTCTCTGTTTTGGTGATGAGTGACGAATGAAATATATTTTAGAGAGAAGAAAAAGTGGAACTTGGGTTGTCTTGTTTGTACAGGCGTGAGTAAAGATTCAGAAAAGTGTTGACGATTAAGGATATAATTATATTAATAAAAAAAATACCATATAAAAAGGTGAACTTGTTTTTGTAATTGCTTGTTGGTACGAATTGAATGGATGATATATTGTTTAATTGGGTTTCTTAATACGCAAGATTGTGGAGACGAAGGTGGCAAGAAAATCTGTAAACGTTCATGGAGGACTGGAGATAGATCCAGCTTAGGTTTGAAAAGCAGGTGAGATTGACAATGAAGCTTCAAGGCATAGGAGGAGGAGGAGGAGGAGGAGGGAGCGTGGGTTTTACGCGCTTATGGAGAGTGAACATGTGGAAGTAAATGTTTTGTTTGTGTGTGTGTGTGTATATATATATATGACTTGTCTCCTCTAGAAGCTGAGTAGGAGAGAGAGTGGACTTTTGAATCTGAACTGAAAATGAGACGTGGCTGAGTAGAAAATGAGATGAGTTCAGGTTTTAGATTTGGTTTGATAACGTATGGAGTTGGTTTGGAAAGAGGAGCCAAATGCAGGATGTGTTGTACGTGCATGAATGCTTGGTTGACCTATACCTTCTACACAATTTCTTGTCAATTTTCTTAATATGGCTCAAAGGAGTCTTCCATACAAAGTCGGTATTCGTTGATTCTTATCTCCTATACCATTCTTTCAGTATGAAAATTAAATTAGTTCATGATGAATATTTTTCTCATTTGTTATTGTATGCATTTAGTAATATACCAATTCACTTGATTATAAAAATTTAATATACAAAATTTATTGATTATTAAAGAGATTTGACCTCTAAAATCGTAAGACAATCTCACGAATAATAATACGACATGTGAAGTTTAAGTGTTACGTCATTCGGTTACGTAATTCTACAGCCCGCTCCCAAAGCACGCTCTCATGAACAAACTTAAAGAGCGCCCCCTCCCCTTTGAAAACATGCTCACAAGTTGAGCTCCCATAATCTAGCTATGCGAAGCGTGTCCTGCAGACTTTCTCTTAAAGCACATGCCTACAAATACAAAGATCACTCTGCAATTAAGGAGCTTATGCCCCCGAAACACCACCCTTACACATTCGGGAAATACTTTGTGGTGATGAGTTTAGGCTGTTGAGTAGCACCATGTTGTACCTGACCAAGTTGTTGGGAAGCACTCCTCCGCAATAAGCTTAAGCTATTGAGCTACACTTCGTCGCGACAACATACGTAAAGATTTCTCCCTAAATGTTTGACCAATTCGTCACACACGAGTCATTTCCAAGGCCACATGAAAAGCCACCACACATTTATGGCTTACATTAAGATGTGTTACTTCACACAAATCACAAGTTCGAAGTCAAGATCCAAGAAACTCAAATGACATTTATATTTAAAATGTTTTATAGAAAATTATCAAACAAGTGAACAATACGACAAAATTATTTCATTGCGCTGACCAAGTCAAAATAGACGCATCAAAACTAATTAATTTCTTTACAAATTATAAAAAGAAGATATAACATCAACCATTAAATATAGCATAATTTTGCCATTAACACCCTGCCTTACAGAGTGATTAATTGATAATTAATTTTTTGGGACGTCCCATACATAGGATGTTGTAGTCTCTACTTCAATGTATTCATTCCATGTAAATATTCTTGTGATCTTTTCCTTAACATGTCATGTATGTGATCTACTAATATAAGAGTGAGGTGTTTAAACAAAGATAGTTTGGTTCAAAAAAAACAAAGATAGTTAGTTGGGCTTGGAATCCCATGCTAAGCATAGTTAGAATTGGGCTATAAATAAAGTTAGGCCCAGATTCTAAATCCAATCTCATTATAGAAATTGAGACACAATGAGCGAAGTAAACTCTTTACATAAAGCTCTGATATCGATAATGGGCGTGGTGCTCCTGCTCTTTCCTTCCTCAAATCCAATGCCACTCTCAGCTAACCTTAATTTTATTTCATCATTTTTTATTTCTCCCATAAATTGATACCTCCATTGGAATAATAACCGGGATTTGCCAAATTTTTGAAAGCTTTGATATCATAGGCACATATAGGAGTCATCTAATAAATATGAGTTCAATCAATGAAGCTGTGAAAGTAAAGAGTTAGGTGACCAAACTAATGGCCACACATACTTGCTTTTAAGTACTTGAAGCCACCACTTTTTCTTGAGTTGACTAATTTCATAACAATTTAAACACTTTAAAACCAGAAGTGAGCAGTGATGAACCGAACTAGCAGTTCCTATAATATATCCACAGAGACCATTCACTGTACAAATTGCGTAACTTTACTTTTACAGACATTTCAAGTAGTACGAAAGCGATGTGGTAAATTCCAAAAACCGAAACAACGAAAAAGCCTATGCCCATTTCTAAAGTAAAAGCTGTTAGCTCTAAACTCATGGTATGTGGTCTGTGTCTTGCCCCAATGTTTCTTGTTTTGTCCTCTCTTGATCTCTATTCACGTGACCCACTATCTTCCAAGTTCCATCTATCAACTATAGAGCTACCTGTCCCGCTCACATTATTTGCTAGAGGAAGCATTCGGGTCGTTACATCTATGCCTCCGCCACCGCATTTCGCCGCCGTGTTGCTACTTCAAGTACTCCTCTCCGCCGCCGCAGCAGCCCCATGGAGTCTCCGGCACAGCCGCTGCCGACGACCCTCCCGCGGTTATAGCCGTCCCGGAGCCGCCGGTGATTGCCATCTACGACGACTCGCCGGAGACGGACGGAGCGCTCTCTTGTCGTTTTGGTGACCCTGCTGTCATCTTATTGATTGCTTGTGCAGCACTCATGCTCTGTTTCTCATGATCAAGACTCACAGAACAGAGTGTTCTTTTTCATTTTTGAGAGTTTTGGTCTGTTTGTATGCCAAGAAAATTTGTTCTACATTTTCTCTGATTGATGCTGTATGTCAACTGTTCAGTGTACTGAGTTTGGAACTAAAATGAACATGTATTTCATAGAGATTAGCAATTTTCAATTTCAATGTACAAGAAGCCTTATCTGTAATTTGTTAATGGCATTATGGTATCAGGAAGGAAGGGAAGCCATATCACATCTAATCTCAGGTCATGAGTTGGGCATTTTCGCAATTTACGACAGCACAACGCGTGTTTGGGATCATCTCTCTTGCTCCCTTTTTATGGATCTAAGAAGATAAAAAATGGCCTAACTAGCAATAAATGGAAGAAGAAGCTAGCTAAATCTAAATATGGTAACTTTTATCATCGGGTTCTCTGGATCTCCTCAATCAATCTTGAGAATGTTGATCTCCATTCAGAACTTTGTGCTTCGTTGCAGAGTATACTATGCATTACTTGCAGCTCATCTGGGCTCGCCTTCTTGAGAAGTCCCCGGGCTACTGACTCTACGTCTTCATCAGCTGACGGAGTATTGTCCTCCGGTTGATTTAAGTTGATACCAAATACTTTTGTCTCTTTTTCTCCTGGGGAGTAATTCGATCCAGATGGATATTGCTTGGTGTCACTAGCGTTTTCTGAAGTCCGAGGCACTGAGATGACCTTGTTATTCCAGTAGTCCGTGCATTGATGAGTTGGATCAAGAGTCTCTATAGCCTGTTAGAAATTTAGTTAGAACCACGATACGAAAGAGAAAACGAAAACAGATGCAGAGCAAAGCATGCACAAAGCATGGCAAGACAGCAACTAGATGTTTACGTGTTTCACATAGTTATGCTCATACACAGAAATCATATCTCTCCACACATATCTTAAAAATAGGTGCCAGAAAATTATGGAAAACAATGGCCCTCTGAAGGTATAATCATGTATCATTGTTACATCATATGACAATTCCTCCCTGTTTACGCATAGTGAGTACATTTTAGTCAAACAATCGGTTCTAACTTCCCCTACCAGTCAACTCGTTCAATTTTGTGTTATTATGTAGTTTTGAGCAAACTTGATTATCATTTACAGTTATTGATCATCGGTCCAATGTTGCCCCCTTTAGAAAAAGAAGTCAAGAAGTGTTGCAAAGCTGTACAGTTGACAAATTTACCTGCACAATCGGTGAAGAGAAAAACCCGAACATTTCAAGACCGCTAATGCCTTGCAAAGGGTGCATTTCTTGTTCCCCTAGGCTGTTGTGCCTGATGATTTCTCGGTTTAATCTCCGCACCACCATCTCCCAGCAGTTCTCTACTGAGACACTGGAAAACGTTTCAGCAGGGGAGCCTTCTAAAGTAACCTGAAATACACAGTATGCAAACCGAGATAAGCTGTAAAGAAACACGAGTTAAAAACACAAAAATTGCCTTAACTTTTTTTTCCTTCAAAATTTAGCTTTATTATAGGAAATAGTGTAGCTACAGTTCTACTTCTTGGTTGTAATATAATTCGGAACAATAAATTGAATAAATGGGGACAACAGGTCCTTGTATCAACACACAACTCTTAGAACTCAACAATCATACAGGTCTCTTCCATAATGCTTCTAGATGTGCAAACGAAAAGCACAATTTATTAAACTCAAGATAAAATTTTGTACTCAACAACAGAACACATTAGAGTTAGACCATGTCTGATCACGGTATCCAAAAAGCCCGCAGTGGTTTTTTATTTTTTATTTTTTTAATGAAAATCTCCCAAAGGAAAAAATTGGTGTACTTCCCAGCACATTTCGTAAAATTTAGGACATTAGAATATCATTGATCATATGTCTAAAATAATGATCTGCAAAAAATATAGAAATTCAAACAGGAAACAGTGCACTATACTGTTCATACACCAAACAATAATCTTAGCTTGCTATTTCGAAATTACAATCTAATAATGACAAAACCTCACCTTAAATAGAGGCCCAAGAGGCCCTGCATCAAGGACTTCAGATATATAGCTACATGTTTCTGTTGGATTTAACACACTGAAGAACTTAGCACGGCTTGCAAATCCTGCGAAAGTGAACCAAGATAGATACCAATCAATAAAACCCTCTTATAAACTAAAAATGCCATAAAAAATAACTGTACCGAAATTTAATCTTCCAACTGCAACATGCCTTTAGGATATATGGCCTCCTTACTGCACCACAGCCTTCCAAACATGATAGAACCAACTTTCATAAGCTCCACACAAGGATCCAAACTTTGTATTGGATAATTTAGGTTAGTCATGTGTACCTTTACAGCTAATCCGTCCACAATTTCAGTTTTCATGAAATTGCTTGATGGTGCATTTGAACATGGATGCGAAACATCAAAACCAAACAACTTATTACCATCCAGTGAACACGTACTCGCAACATCCATAGAAGATGAAGTGTGATCTGTGCTTGGAAGCACATGTGAAACTGAGAAGTTAACATCATCACCAAGTGGAATTATATCTGGCCCTTCTGCAGAATCCGAGCTACAAAGCTTCTCTTGCTTACAAACAGATGTAAATGGCTCTACACTTTTTTTACTCTCGTTAGCGCAGTTATTAGATGTATGTAGAATCTTGCTTTCATGTTCATCCCACATAACATCTTGGTTCAAATCAATACAGTACTCCTGCCCCAAATTACTTCCTCTGTTCATAGTTGGAGCTTTATTATCAGTGATGTCATTACAACTATTTATGTTAAACTGAGATGCAATTAAACTAGGATTCCTACACTGAGACTCTGACTGGATCACTTCAGAAGAAATATGGCTTTGTGAACTGCAAGGCACACTTACATCCAGAGTTTCATCATTTTCTAGGCAGCAAGATGTTTTTTCCCAATATTCAATTCTTGATGTCTCAGTCGTCGGATCCAACTTAACCAAAGCCAATCCGAGGTCTTCATACAACCATCCTTTTATAGCATCTAATCCTCCTTCCAATGCTTTAACCAATGTGTTTAATTCTTTGGTAGTGTAGCGGAAAAGAACATATCTTTCTTCTATTGGACAAGTACATAAATGATCTACATGTCTAACACATGCAAATCTGTCAGGGGAGCACTTGCAGCTTGAAGCGGATAGGTGTAAGTCATAGAAGCAAGAGAAACATTCTCTTTCACTTCCTAAATCAAAGTCACTTTCCATCCTTTGGAATTTCAACTTAGTAGGTAGAAGCTCTATTCTTTCCTCCTCCATTAGTACCCTTGCCTGTAGACCACAACAGTTATAAGGAAAATTAATCTACAAATGATGCATGCAAGTGTATTTTTTTTTTTTTTTTTTTGAAAAACTACGTAAAGAGATAACAATATATTTACCTTAACTGCCTTTGTAAGTAGTCCATCCTTCCCACAAACACTTCTCCATTTCAAATTTCCAACTGATTTCTTTCCTACAACTGACAGCTCCCACAGTGCCCGGACAGCTTCTTGAGCTGATCCTAAAAGTAATTTGTCATGTGATAGTGATGTCTTGCGGCACTGCTTACTGTAGAGCTCCACTGCATTTTGTCCATGCATTAACCAATCAACAGGGGCCACATTGACTGCCTCAGCACAGTTGAACCCACAATTGAATCCAGAATGGTAGGCCCTTGGAAATGTCAAGACAAACTCTCCAGAATGTTGGACAGCTCGATATACTGGCACACCCTCAGCCTTAAGAACGGAAGGAGATAGCTGAGTAACCTGCCCAAAGACAATAATCATAATTTCGAGCTTAAAATACAATCAGAGACAGAAAAAAGGGATGATAAAGGCAGAGTACCCACCCAGCTATGTTTATGGAGCAAAATCTTATAACTATTAGTAAGTGTAAGCAATTACACGAGAATCTTAGTGTTTTAATGATTAAATCCAATCAATATAGAAAGGGTAAGAAGCATCATGTTCTTACCAGCTGATGAAGCAAATCTGGTTGTTCTTCAAACAAATCAGGAAGATGCTTTCTCATTGCCTCCTCCAAAGCAGAAGCATGAATTCCAGGTACTCCGTACCATACTTTTGGATCACCTAGGTGTAGATAGTTTAGCGAATACAAATGGTGGTCCTCAACATGCTGTTCCAAACCACAAAATGAGAACCACAAATTATTATCATCAAAAACATGAAAAAGTAAGCCTAGCTACCGATATATTTTGGATACATGGACACACATATAAGTTACTAGATTCCAACCCTAACTCTACTCACCCAACAAAATGATGAGAAGCACATCCCAACATAGAGCCACGGCACGAGGACTCCTGATATATCACATCCTTCAAAGGATAGTACTGAACCTGGAAGCCGTGGTAAGTTATTTAGGTTCCAACCAGACGTTGCATAGTGATCTGAATCACTTTCAGTAACCACGGATGAAGCCTTGGGAAATCCACTTCCAAAAGTTCCCGTTTCCAAGTCAGCTCCATAATAGACCTAGGGCACAGATGTATGAAGAAACCAACTATAAGTATATACAAAAAAATGTATACAAGCACATAAGAGACGAGTTTACGAAATATTAACTCACCTCAACTTCATCTATTGGTTGCTCTACTATCCGCCAGTACTCACCTTCAATGTCCTCCACAGACGGCTCCCGTTTTCTAGGTTCACCGGCACCAGCTTGCAAGTCTTTATTTTCTTCCTTCATCCCGAAGTAAGATTCTTTGAAATTATCGGCATGTTTCTGAAAAGCTTCAAAAGTAAAGTCTGATCCTGAATGGAATCCAAACTTGTCATCGGTCTCCGTCTCAACATTAGCTTCTGAGCCTGAATTAGTACGTCTCCTGGTTGCTCCCATTCGGGATTGTCTCCTCCGTTTTCGCTTACGGCTTTTTTTCTTTCTCATGGGCTCCCTATTTTGGAGCAAATCAATTTGCTGTGTACGGGTCGAAAATTTAGCAAGTTTCCATAGATGTTCCTCTTTAAGGAGACATGGTGGAGTCCAGGTCGATGGAGGAATGATCCGACATATACCATACGCTTCTGCTTTTAAGCGTATCTTTTCTATGTAACCCAATGTATCTTCAAACTCCTAACAAATGTAACATCATATACAAATTAGTAAAAAAATAATTCACTGAAGTGACATTATAGCTCTATTTTTGGACAGATGAATACCTCGGCAGTTGGATAAAACGCAGGAGCTTCATCAATGACAGGTCTGCATGCTTCAGCTGGAACCCATTTAGCTGATACCTGCACAATACCGTAAAATAAAAATAATAAGATTAACATGAGATGGAACTATATCCGTCCATTGCATTTTACAAATTACAATAGCATTTGAAACCAAAGAATGGCATTTTTGGCAGGTTTGGATAAAATTAAATGTCAATGTCATAAATAAAACTTCACGAAAACAGTAATCAAAACAAAAACTATTAGACTTTATGCAAATGATATAGATACAACATTCAACGGTTGAATCGCGGCACCAGATATGCACATTAGTAATACACTAAGGTTGCATTTCGATTAAAATTTTGGGATGAATATGAGAATGAGATTCCCATTCTAGTCATTTCAATGAACAGAAAACGTCCTAATCCAAACACAAAAATTGGGAATTTCATTCTCATTCCCGCTTTTTATTCCAATTCGTGAACAAAAAATCTAATCCAAACGTTTCCTAATATGTAATAACGATATCCAACAACTCTCATTTCTTCTAGAATGTTCAACCACAAGGGTCGCTAAACGAATCTAGAATTAGACTCTAACTAGATAGACATCCTAATGACATCACTCCTCAGTTCAATGGAAGAACGCATAAACTGAAATTCCAACGGCACAATCTATCAAACACCAGAGTTTCAATGTAAATTGAACCTAAAGTTATAAGTTTGTGGCCGATCTGATTATGTAATCTGCACGTTTCAGAGAAACAATAAACTTCCTATTCACATTGTAAATAGACATCGTAATGGTAACTCTAAACCTAACCTTATCTTCTAAACTACAATTTTCATCGATCAAACTTTCTCATCGTCTTATCACAATGATCATGCAGACATAAACCATCCTAACCCTAAATTGCATTCTTGAAAATACAGCAAAAATTAAAGAATACAAACACAGAAACATAATAAATAAACTCTGCACGAAAAAGGTCAAAAATGGAGGGATCAGATCTGCACATGTCAACACCAAAACATAATGATAAAACAACAAACAATAACATCATGAAAATCTACAAATCACATGCAAATTTACCAGAAAAGAAAATGAGGAGCTAGAAATCTAACCTCTTTGACTGCAGATTCTGCTGCAACTTTTGATTGCTCCATTAGGATATAAACAATCCTACAAAAATAACCTAATGTTCTTCACCCAAAAAAAAAAACATTTTTTTTATGCCTTAGTCAAACTCAACACAAACCCTAACTGATTCAGAACCAACAACACAAACCCAAATCACCAATTTATCAAAAACACACAAATCAACGAATCAAATCAATCCATTGAAACACAAAAATCCCAATTCACAGAGCTTCCAAAAACAGAGTATATTTCCTGTTTCTCTGTTTCTTATCTTTATGAATCGAAAAAAACAAACCCACCCCCACAAATATTATTATAAAACTTTTAAATCAAAAAAAAACAAAACAAACCCAGAAAATAAATTTTCTTAAACTCTCCCCAAATAAATAAGAAAACCGAATATGAATCAAAAAAAGGAAATGAACAAAAAAAAAAGTTAAAACAAAACCAGAAATTGACTCAGTAAACCAAAATATATCGACCCAGAGAAAATCAATAAAAATTGATTGGTAGAAAAAAAACACGTCAATGTCTATAAAAAAAAAAAAACATAAACTGAAAACCCTGTTGGATTTTACTGAATTATTAATAAAAGAATTTATTTTGATTGCAACAATTTTATAAAAATAGGTAAATAAAAATAAAAATAAATATCAAATGTGGTACCTTAACGAGAACGGTTAAGATTCGAAAGTCGAAGAAGGAATGTGTTTCTGTTTATGTTTGTGTTTGGTTTTACTTTTCTAGTCTGTTCTCCACATTCTGACTCCAACTTTATTTATCTATTTATTTTTATTTTTAATTTTAATTTTATTTTTTTGGTATTGTTGAATTTAATTAAATAAAATTTTGAAAAATAAACTAGGATGAAAAAATATTTATTTTTTAAATTGCATGAGTTTTTTTTAATGGTATGTAAAAATATATTTAAGAAAATTAAAGTGTTCATAACTTTTTATTTAATTGTGATATCATTGAAGTTAACATAAGAAGGCGAACATCTCGTACATAATATAAGAGATTCATGAACGAAAAATAAATGTAATACCACCAAGCGATAAGATGTTGTTTCAATTTAATCTGAGGTCTCGAGTTCAAGTTCCAAAAAATGCAGTTGAGTTAAAACTCGGTAAGAAAAGTTTTGCCTCTCTTATGGTCTTACCTAGCTCAAATAGAGATTAATTTGAGTGCGCTATGGCTTAAAGGTGTTGATCGCAAGTCCGCTTTAGAAACTTCATGGTTAAGACAAAAAAAATAAATAAATGCAATTTTAAAACAAAATTTTGTTAGCAGATTATTCTATCAAAATTGGGTCATCTTTTTTTCATTCGTAATAGAGTGTTTACGATAATGCTAAGAAAGTGATGAACGAAATTTGTTAGTAGGTAAAATCGATGACCAATCAATGATTACGCGTGTGTAGAATTTCTAAGCTATAATCAAATTGCTTAAGAGAAAGTTTGGTAGCATTTATCCAAAGCAATAAATTGCTTCAATTATAATATTTAATATATATGGTTTTCTAACAAAAACATAATATGTGGAGCGATAAACCTACGAAAATCAAACGCATTTTACATTAAAAGACTAAAATGTGCTTAACATTTATATAGTTTTAGCTATTTTAAAACAAGAGCTAAATAACCAATTTTTGGCACTCATAAATGCAATTACGCTAAATCTTAATACATATAGTTTTGTCGCACATTGCAGACATTTTTTTGCTCAAAAATGAGTTAAACCAGGTGATCATTGCTTGAAAATAAATACATAAACCACTTGAACATATATTTTTAAATATTCATTGAATTTATTAAATAAAAATGTGATAAGATGTTGGTCTAGTAATTAAGTGCATTGATCTTCGCTTTAAAAAAGAAAAAAAGTGCATTCATTTTCAATTAATTTTGTTGTGGGTTAGTATAAAATTCACCTATAACCTCGAACACAATGAAATTTAGTAAAAAATATATGTAGGTAATATTATTGTGCCTTGTACTTGAAACAATTAAAATTACATTCGAAATTTGGACTTAATTTACGCTTATTTGCAATTTGATTAAAAAAATTGTGGTTTAGGTGATAGAAAATAAACATGATCAATTTTCAAGACAAATGAAAAACAAAAAATTATTGAAAAGTTGTGAGTTGGTCGAGTAAATTAACATATTTTACATATAAAATTTAAAATTAAATGACTTACGGTCAGAAATCCGCACCTCTTTTCCATCGGCACTAAATTATATCCTTTCGACTGGAATCAATATCGAATCAGCACGTATGTTTCGAGCAAATTAGCTCTAAGCTGCTTAGCCCAAGTATAGGCAAATAAAAGGTTTTGAATTAATTATTAATAAATAAGCAAAAAAGTTAATAAAAAACAAAAGTGGAGGTGACGTGGAGGGATGATAGGATAGGAAATATCTGTGTGGGTGTCAAGGACAGAAACTGCAACAACCGCCATGACGCACACAGTTTCAATAGTAATCAATGAGCTTCAAAAGGGCAAAATCGTCTTTTCACTTTATCATGACCTGTCGACTTGTGAGTGGGAAGGTGACACGTCAGCTGAAAAGATAATGCGGTGCTGTGGCTCCTTACACGCCATGTCCACGTAAGGCGTCCTTTTTGTTGTTCCATGTACTTTTCTTATGTTCCTGTGTTGTTTTCATATTTTGGTTATTTTTGTCAAAAATTTGCTTCTTGGACTCTTTTGGTAATAATTGTTTTGGTAAGGTCAACCATGAACTTAAACGTAATTTTTATTGTAGACAATATCAATAACATTTTAGAAAATTTTAAGAGTAGCAGTGCAATTAGCAACACATGCAGGTTGCGTGATTTAGAAGAGTGTTTGTGTTCGATCTCCGCTCAACACACTCATGTGAAGAGGTAAATGTTTTAACTGTGAACAAATCTCGAATGAGAATTAGCATGAGTGTGGT
>JAYMTE010001786.1:0-12461 GCA_036897545.1 Pelargonium fulgidum
TTCTCCATTTTTTCTTCTACTTCCCTTCTTTTTCTTTGTGGTGGGACCTACCACTATGACCAACAATCTCACTTGATTGTATACGGTCTTCTTGATAAACTAGCTATATATTATATGGATGAGAAGTGAGAACCGTTTTGGCAAGTCAAAGCCGTTAAAAGAAAAAAAAAAAAAAAATTTCTAATTTTCAAAATTCAAAACTCTTATAGTTTGAATTAATCAATTTCAATTTGTCTCTAACTGGCTGGCTTCTTTTGAAGGAGTCAGTAAGTCAGATAATGAATAAAGTTCCTTAAATTGTAGTTCCATATTTCATATGGATTTTTGCAAGAAGCCAAGAATTCAAAATGAAACAATAACTGGCTGATATTTAACCACCCTTAAGAAAGGGGTAGCTACAAAGATCAAGCATGGCTTCTTAAACACATGATCTGTTGATCACGATGATATACCACGTTAATTAACTAATTTTTCTCAAAATGAAACAAAAACAATTATTTAGGAAATAGGTAAGACATTAACTTACAATATATCTTAATTATTTTTATCCAGGCTAGAATTTGAGATTGTCAAACATAGCATATATCATTGAGTATTCACAAATACATCAACATCACTAAGACTTGTCCAAGTTGCGTATGCAATAAACACAGCGAAAATGATCAAGAATTTGTACAATTCTTGAAAGAAAAATCTGGTTACGCGTACATGATCCGGGCTTGACTTTGTCAGTTTTATAGTAAATCTGCACGTTTTCTTGCCTTATATATAATTACTCAATGCTTTCTTCTATTTTATACAATTAAAGATATTGATCAGTTGAGGTTTTTGTAGACAGACATGGTTGGTTTGAGGTTTTTAATGTTTGTGTCTGTAGCCACCTTGCTGCTGCTGCTAATGTTTCAGTGTGTTCCAAGTTCATGTCATGAAGATCATGATTCCATGAGTGACAGAGATCATATGTTATCGAAGCTTGCGATCCAGATTAAAAGACTTAGGAGCGGGCGGGTTGTGCCCGGCTCAAACGGGTCTCGTACAACTTCATCATCTTCATCTTCATCTTCGGACATTGGGATTCATGTACCTTCCTTCCACATTGCCTCTGTTTCTTGCTTCTCCTTTCTCCTTGCTTTCTTCTTCTTATAGGGCTAAATTTCTTTGATTTATTCATGTACATATGTATGTACTTGATTGCAACTTTTGTTGAAATAAACTTTTTTTAGATAAACCGGAAATATATATATCAAAAGACGAAGGTAAAGGTTTTACAAAAACCGCTTAGTCCTTGATTTGCTAAGCTATGGGCCTCAGACACAAACTGTCTAGTTGCCCATTTACAAAAAACACCTGTAAAATTCTTAGCTAGCCTCCGTATGTCCTCCCGGTAATATGCATCTTGTTCTTTGTTGAAATAAACTAGCTACATTCTTTATTAAAGATCAGCTTCCATAAAATTAATAATAATATCGGGAGGGGTTGATTGCCCCGTCCTCGAAGACTCTGAGTCTAAGTAAAGCATGGACAACTTGTTTAGTTGACTGGCTAGCAAAATTAAACTTTGTACCATCAAAATTGGAAGAGTACAAAAGCTTCAATATCAAAAATGGAATACAAAGTTTCTACGTCTAAAATAATAAAACAAAAGGCACTGAAATTTTCCTCTCCTCTGACGTGCACAGGGTGTCTAACTCCATTATCATGAACAACCAGCCACGCTCCCTTACCCATTGGATCGCTTTCAAATAGACATTATTACCACAACTTTGGCCGCCTTACCTGCTAGGACCAACACCCACACCCCAACAACAACACGAGGAATCATGAACCACCCATCTAACACTTGGCCAATTTGAGCCTTGCTCTTATTTATAAATATCTGATTATGCATGTGTCGAGCTCACCGATAAAAGTTAAATGTGAGGCTTGCAGAGTGCTGAAGTGAGTGATAAGTGTCCCGCATAAGAAAAACTTAAGAGAAAAAAACCATTGCATTTTGTGTTTCAAATTCCAATAACGATTCGCACATATGATTACACTTTAACCAAATCATGTGATCTAATTTAGTACAAGACTTGTGCATGTGAAGGAAATGAAGTTCCATTCACATAATAGCACTAAGCAATATCCGAATACGCAAACCGTATATTTTCTTTTGTCGTTGATGATCCCTTGATCTTTAAGCAATCAAAAGAAGAAAGCAAAAGGAAGGATCAATGTGAGAGCCACAAATTGTAGAACAACACTTATTCTAATACATTTTTCTCTTAAATGACAACTATATCAAAACCGGACGTCAGATCAATCCGGAAACAGAAATTTTCAAATCTAGTTGTTGCTTTCACAAGGGCATCAAGCACCAAGGGAGTTATATATGTGACACTGATTAAAACAAAATCGCTCAAAATTTTGTTAAAGACCAAAAAGTCTCATGACTATTGCCTTCTCATACAAACATTTTATTCACATACATATATATATATATTTCGTATACATGATGTTAAGTAACCATATTATACTTGACTAAGCAATATCCAGAGATTTGCAATCAAAAGAAGAAAACATAAGGAAGGATCAATGTGAATGCCACATACATGAGTGTGGCTAAGGAGACAGAAGAGGATTTAAGCATAAAAGGTTGTGATCCGTTGCTCCCGCGGGGGCGTGGCCGGAGGATTGCTTTTAGCTTTTCGACTTCATGCATTTGCATATGCACCCTCTCATCTCCTCTTCCGTCATCACTCTTTACTTCTATCTCATCGTCATAGCTGTCTGCATAAACAGTTCAATCTCAATCAATACGTTTTTTTTTTTATTATCAGCAAGCGTAACAATTGAAGCTCGAACATGAAACCTTAAGAGAAAAATATACTTAATGCTTACAATTGATGGACTGCTTTGCTTTCACCAAAGTTTCTGGAGTTTTGTGATCTCCAGCTTCTGCTTGGGATGAAGAATATGAAAGGACTAATTTGGGGCATACAAATATGAATATTGTAAGGAGACATGTAAGCAATGCCCTCTTTCTCATGTTTAATTCCTTGTAGAGGGAAGTTGATAGCTATAGGCTATAGCTAGTCAATTAAACTGAAGATGGCAAATATAACTATCTTTTAGCTTACCATGTCATCTATTTATACTGCCCCATCCCATAATAAATTTGATACATATAAACTTTTGCAAATATTAACTATAAGTTAAGTTAATAAAAAACAACTATAAGTTTAGTACTTGACTTTCTATCCTGAGTCATTATTATAAGGGGTAATTATGCAAATTCTTATTGTGATATTGCGCACAAACATATGAGACAAAGTGTATTTTTCGTAAACTAAAATTAACAGAAAAATACTCCCTCTCATCACATGAGAGAAATGTGCACATTTGTTAAGATTTGATTGTAATTAGGGGCACATTTTCCTCACGTGATGAGACAAAGTGTATTTTCCATTAAATATAACCTACGACAATTGAAGGATAAACTATAGGTAAGTTAAATACAATGAAAAATTAATTTGGTAGTCAATTGTTTGTGCGCAATATCACATGAAGACTATGCGTAATTACCCATCGTTATAATGGACAATACGGTTGTAAATAAGAATATTATTTCTAAATTGATTTGACTCGTATTCTAATGAACAAATAAAATAGAATAAACGAAAATAAACTACGAAAAAAATAAGTTTGGTCATGTTAATTTGAAGGTTCCTTTCTTCAGCTGAGAGGAAAGATTTAAAGATATATACCTCATTCTAGAGCTCAATAAAGCTAATATTGGTCTAACTATACCATTACTCTTTTTTCAAATTTCATAGTACTATTCCACGAATTCAAAGACACACTTTCGGTGTTGATGAGAATTTTAAGCAGAAAGTAAGATGTTGTTGTCATAAATTTCAAAGAATAACATAATTGCAGCAAGAATATGCTTAATGTTTTTAATGAAATTGTCAATTGTGCAAATAGGAGAAAAGGGATAATGTCATATGACCAATATGAACTATTCACTCAAATCAAATATATCTTTTAAACTATTTTTCAAATCAAATACATATCAAAGTTTTACAATTTGCTATCCGTCAGTTAATTTTAACGAAAATTTAGTATATATGATCATGTACATGACAGATGATCACTTATTTTTCAAAAATACCCATTATAACCTTGTTTAATGTTTAAAATGTTCATGTTCTTCATTCATACTAAAACCTCTATAAATTTCACCACCAAACCAGAAGAAATTTTTTTAGCAAAACCATCACCATATCCAAACTTCAAAAATATATATATTCATTATACTCTTGTTTATGTTCTTCGTGTTCGTGTTTAAAAACTAAAATTGAAACCTAACAAATTCAGCACCACATCATAAATAAAATCTATTAAATCCATCACCATACCCATTAAACCACCAAACTCCAACATTCTCAATACATAAAACTGAAAAACACAGCCATTTCAAACAACACAGCAGCTGGAGCTCATTGACTCAATTCTACTGCAACCATAAGTCCATAACCCTTGAGAACGCCTCTAAAATAAACCCAAATTGATCCTCAACTAGCCACTAATTCCAATAGAGGGGAAAAAAACAACTAAAATAGAGAACCATCAAAGCATCAAATGTAAAATAAAAAAATTGAGAAGAAATCATGTAAGCCCTCAACCCTTACAGTAACCATTTGTCTTCCCTCCTCAAGTTCCTGCTCAATACCACAACAACACAAAAACTAAAACAAAAATGAAAAATAAATACACACCTACAGCGGCGGATCACATCAGCTATGTTGCCGGAAGAGAAGAGCAACAGTGTGGGAACGGGTGGTCGTCGCCGGATCGTCGTTCATCGAGAAGGCATCTTCCTCGTGCAAAAAAAAAAAAATCGATGGAATCGTTGTTGTTCAGCACAAATGGAGCACGAAATTGCCAGCCGCCGGAATCGGAGCACGAAACAGCCAGACGGCCATCGCCATCGTCGAATCATTCAGTGCTTTCTATTTCTCAATCTCAGATCTGATCTGAGAACTCATCAAACGAAGAAAAGAAGGAAAGTTTAGGAATTAAAGAGGAAAAGAAGGGGTATTTTAGTATTTTCTTAATTGAATTTAACAAAGTTATAACAGATATCATTTGAGAAAGTTTATGGGTGCATTTGATTTGAAAAAATGTTTAAGGTATACATGTGATTTAAGTGAATAGTTAATAGAGTATATATGACAATACCCCATTAGAAAATGCATAAGAATAAATACACCTTTTCCCTTTTGTTTTTCCCATTTCATAAATTTGTAAACCTTAATTCTTTGATTGCTAAAGTAAAAAACCCAAGGGAATATGATACCAAGCTCTCTTTTTATCTATATGGGAAAAAGTTTTGTTTAAGCGTTCCATGTACGCATATCGACCATGCATGCTCAACGGATTCAAAATACTTTTTCGTTCTTTCAGTCTCTCTGTGCAAGTGTGTGTAAAGATTCGAAACACGTTGATTTTATATTATAAATCGGGTTTAAAGTGTAAACGAAATTAAAGTAATTTATTATGATGACGATGATAGTTCACAAAAGAATATTATGTGTGTCATTTCAAAGGATTTTGTATTTCCCTCACCATATTTTATGTCATGTACAATTGTAAGTTGCAATATATTCTAGAGGACACAAAAAGGTTGAACGAAGATTATTGTATAAATAGATTCCCAACAAACCCAACTTAATTCTTTGGTTAATTATTTATTTCATATATACACATGCAGATATAATGTAAATTATAATTTAGATATTTCTATTTTTTTTCAGGAAAAAAAAGGGTACAAAATCGTAAATTTACATATCCAATGTCAATAAAAGCCTTTGTGCATACAGAATTATGCTTAATCACATGTATTTGTGCTAGCTCCTCTCATGGCTGAATGTTGGACAACTTTCAGCTCTGCCACTGCCTTTTGTTATAATCTAATAATCTACGCATCAATTCCAGCCATCAGTACTTTGCAACTCCGGAACTTCGTGCATTGCTCAAAACTGATTCCATGCCGCCAACATACAAATCAAATTGCTTTGCCACCGCCAAACCCGCATTCATGCCATCAACAGCTGCACTCACGATTCCACCAGCGTAGCCTGCACCTTCTCCAACTGGGTACAGTCCTTTCACTGATGTGCTCTCAAAAGTGTCATCTTCGCGTGCAATCTGAACGGGGGAGCTGGTTCTAGTCTGGGAGAATAGATCAAATATCAATAAGCTTAACTCACGTTTTCATGAACTAATCCAATACTCAAGACTCTTTTGAAATGTCGAACAAAATAGAACTGGTTGTTTTTTTTCCACAAATTAATGTATCCATATCAAAAGATATTATTATGTAAATGAAAATTTCCAGATATACTAAATATATCAACGATAAAAAGAGATAGAGAACAATGGAATACCTCTACTCCATGAAGAAGGGCCTCATTTGAGATGAAACCTGGTAGCTAAGCAATCCAAAGTTCAAAGAAAGAAAAGATAATTTAGTCGGATTGTGAATGTTTGTGATAAGAACAAGTCGGCAATGAATAGAAACAGAAATAAAAATAAGACCTCTTTGTCAAACATTGATATTGAATTCTCCAAAGCCTCTGTTATATGAGTGGGGAACAACTCGTGTAGATTTGCTGCCTTCACTCCTAACCGATAACTTGATGATGGAAGGGATGTTGCTGAGAGAACAAGGCTTGTCAATATATAAGATTTTAATTTTAAAACTGAAGGAGCTAGAGAAAGAAATTTTACATGATAACTTATTTTCGAGAAAATCTTCAACTGTTTGCACAGGCACCACAAAATTTCCCCCTCCCATTATAGCAGCTCTTCGCTCAAATTCCCTCTGAATCATAATGACATAAAATCAAATTCAAACAATGATTTTTGAGAAATATTTTGTGCTGAAGCAATGCTGTGATAGCTCTGGTGAATACAGATTACAGCAAGTGAAAGGTGGCATCAAAGTCAAACAGAGCGTAGTGTAATAAGATAATATGAAAAAAGAAGAATGATAATTCTTACCACGACATCGTCAATTATCAACTGGAGACATCATAGTGATTTGAAAGAAAGAATGTCTTCCATAGCATGTAATTTCATTGCAATGCAGTACAGAAAACAATGAATGACACATATTGAACTAGGATAATCAAGCTACGCATAGTAAAGGTACCTGAAAGTCAACCCCTGCGAGTGGTCCCTGACAATTCATTGCATCAAAATCCTTCTTTGATACAGAAACAACAAGTGCTGCATTTGCCCACTTGGACGAACGACGTGAGAATGACATGCCATTAATACAGAGTTCCGATGCATCTGTACTTGTGAGTACAACCTGTAATTGCCATTGTTAGTAACTCCATCCGCGAAGATATTGCTCATATATCTTATTCACAAGAAGCTTTTCGTCCTTAACCCAGTATGACCAACAACTAAATGCAACTAACACGATTCACAATTTTAAGAAAATAGTTAATCTCGAAGTTCCAGAAGTACACATTAGCTTTTTTTTTCCCATGTTCTAGAAGTTCAATAAAATAATGAATAGTTCTGCTTTTTTTTTTTTTTTTTTTTTTTATTGGGAAAACCCACAACACCTTTCATTGTACAAGGAAGGTATAGTTTATGACTTTCATAATAATCTACTGAAAATATAAATTCTGCTTGAAGCAATTAACTATGCACCTGCCCCCCTGGACACATGCAAAAGGAATAGCAACCATGGCCCATAGGTGATGAACTGGAAGGGGTGTCATCTTCTCCTTGGATATACTTGACAACCTTGTAGTCTGCAACTGGTACTTTTCCACGTCCTCTCTGAACCTCAGAAGCCAATCCAGAATACTGCATATTTTTAGAAAATAAATTTGTTTAATAAACCTGAATGATGACAATGATTTCTATACAATATAATCAGCAGAAAAATAAGAAAATATTAGGAAATTGACTGCATCTTCAAAAAGAGGTGATAATTTTATAAGTACAAATTTAATATCCTAATAATACTGTTGAAACAAACTAGTTCAAATCCACAAATCAAATATTGCAAAATTGGTAACTACAGAGAATGCACGCTGCGGTATTTTACGATTCAAACACAAAAATGTAAATGAACAGTTCCAGTGTGGTATAATTCAAGCTTTAACCTATGCATGGTTTTTCAGAAGTCTGTATACATAGAAATAAGAATTAAGTACTGAAATTGTATGCCTTTAATCCTCCTCGAAAGTATTATCTTATGACAAAAACTCTCATGACATTATTGCCTCAAAATGGATAAGCAAACCAAATGTCGAGTTATACTATGAGTTTGAAGTGTTAAACCAGTATTATCAATTTATTGACAAGAATTAAATAGCATAACAAACCTGTATGCTGTTTATTAGTTCTTGAGGATGCTCAATCCGCAAACCAACCTGTTCATCAAAGTTATTATATAAAGTTAATAGCAATAGCATTTTCACAAGTTCAAGCATTGAACAGACCCAACAAAACGATAAATCATGTCTGAATAATAGTGTTTTTGTTTTATCAACTAACACAGAAGTCAAATTAAAACACATATATCCATAGATGTATATATACTTTTAAATTTGTTGAAAATTTTAATAAATAAAGAAAAATCAGAACTTACAGCAAAATCTTTGGGGGCTAAATTTATATTATGTGAAAGAAGCATTTGATATATATCACGTGCAGAATGCCCAACAGCCAGAACAACGGCATCAAACCCCAACTTCTGGCTATTCAGATGTAGCTGATCGCTTGAATCAGAGACTTTGACCCCCACAACACGTCCATCATCTATAAGCAGATCATCTACCCTTGTCCCAAATTTGATGGCAACCTAACATATTGAATCAATATACATCATATTAGAGTTCAGGAATGTAATATTAAAGGACAATAATCGACAGTAATATGCCCTTTTTCCCTAATAAAAGGGAAGTTAAATATTATACTCACTCCAATCCTTTGTAAATGTTGTCGAAAATTGCGAAGTAGTGGAATCAACCTATCAGTTCCCAGATGTGGCTTCCCATCAATCAATATGTTCTTTGGAGCTCCAAAACGAACTAAAGTTTCCATAACCTGAGATGAAAAATCACAATTAGTCTATTCATACAATGGTTAATAACTTATTCTCCCTCTGTCCAAAAATAAGTGTGTCTTGCTTTCTATTTTGAGAAAATTAAGGAGATGTTAGTTAGGGTTATCTAATTCCTCTTTCATTCCCAGTCATGTCTTGTAACAAACATAAGGGATACTTACTTATGTTGTATACACGGTTGGTAATTCATGAATAATTGGGACAAAAACGCAAGTGAAACATGACACTTATTTTGGGACGGAGAGTGTATAAAACTTGAAAAATGCAATTAATTACATCATCAAGGAAAGAGTACATGAGGAAGTTTTCTGTTCTTTAGTGTTTAACTAATTGTTATGAAAACTAAATATTTCCAATGTGCGTGTAATTGCCTATCTTAATAAGAAGGTGCCATATAAATTTTCATTGCATGTGTAAAAAGGAGCTGTTGGATAATGAAAATAGTTTTCAATTAGAACAAGAATACTGTTGCTTCCAAAGGTAGGAGCAGAAGAACTATGATTTAGCACAAGCAGAAACAAAGTATAAAGACAAATATATTTATACAGATAGACATATAAAGTAAGTCCTAACCGCTGAAACAGTGGTACTGTTCCTTCCAATTCTTGTTACCAGCTTTCCATCACTCCACGTACCTGCACCACCCTGCCACGAATAAGTCCTTATATAATGACTGAATAGTAATAGAATTAATATGTGTGAATGTGTGTTGTAACATAATTTTAAAGATATTAGCAAAGGAACCCGAAGAGTTTTGCTGAAGGACTCGTGTAGCCAACCCTGATGCTGTTTGTGAAATGGCTTGGTTGCTATTTTACGACATAAACTTAGACAATCATCATTACTAAAGATGTATAACATTTGATGAGGGATTGGACAAGAAAAAAGATACCAACTAAATTATTCAAAATCTTATTCTTGTCTATAATCTTCTTTAGTATTCATTTCTCCTTGACAATGATTTGCTGACCACTGTCCTAAATCATCTGGCCCAGAGTAACCATAAGGAAAAATGGCCATGTTCAAGCTACTCCAGAGATATGGAAATGGACTGATGTGTGCAGTAGGCATATTGTGTAATTTACCACGAAGCCCAAATGAATTCCCCACTAATAGTGTGTGTGTGTATGTGTGTAATTTAGATTGAGTTGAATGGTTGTTGAAGACCTAGAGCCTGGATTTAAAAAGGAATCTAGAGGAAATGTCCTGATACAAAATGGTTGAGCTCCGTCCGAGAGCCATTTACCAATTTCAAATGTCATTAGCATGCACTGCAAACTATCCCCATCTTACAATACTAGTCTTGAAACCTTACTAGTTATACAGCAATTTCAGGCGGGTTTTCCAACAGCATTCAATACAAGAAATAGATAAGTATTCAGATCATTTCTAACTACTTTTACACGACATATCAAACAGGTCGATACAAATCTTTAACAAAATGAAGTAGCTTGGTTTTCAATGATATGAACTGTCATATAATCACCCTAGACTAATATCCTTTACATCAATCTGCTAAAAATTCAAAAGATGGTTAATATACAACGTGTTTGGATCCTGGAAAAGTTGAGGGTAAGGGAAAAAAATAGCTAGGAAGTGGTGCTCACTTAGGATGTAAATTGGTGCAGTTGCAAGAAATTTAAAATATAAGGCAAAAGTTCTTAAGAAGAGACTCATTTCCTAACTAACTTTTTTCTCTTCTTCCCTCCAGCTTTTCAAAGATCCAAACAGAGCATTATGTATGACAGAATGAAAAACTTAAATCATTCACCAGTACAGATAATTATTAAGATACTAAAACAACCTTTAATAAGAGTACTAAGTGGATCAAGATATAACCTCCCCATAGCAAAAATTGCTGTCCAAATCTAAGATCCGGCGAACTACCAAAGCCCCAATGTCGCGGCCCCTTTGTTCAACTGCTTGACCTCTTTCTATTAATGTAACATCAGCACCAAATTCTGCAAGAGCAAGAGAAGCAAACAACCCAGATGGCCCACTACCCACAACTGCAATTTTTGGCCTTTTGGATGTTGGAGACCCAGAATGATTATTATCACCACTTTCTCTTGATGCTGTATGCTCATGAATCTTTTTACAATCATGTATTTTACTAATCAAATCACCAGAAACACTTTCATGAGTCATATGTTCAATTGTTCCGACTTTTGGCTTCAAAGTGGAAATGAAATCCCAGGTACGAGGCTCCAGATCGATAAGCTTTTGAACATCCATGTTCACCGTATATACAAACTTGGGCTCCTCCTTGCGCAGCTGAAACAGAACATTCATGATATTCAAAAAGCAAATCAATATAGAGCTGCAATAGCCCGTGTCTATCATGTCAAAAGTAACATATCTGCATTGAGTCGCAATAGATGTAAATTGCATTGATACAAAAGAAAGTGCGGATTACACAACATGTGACTCGGTAGCAAAAACACATCAATTATGAATTTGTATCAATAAGAACTCATGTTAAAATGCAATTGGAGTAATGAATTAAAAGTAGAACAAGCTCTCTGGACAGTGGACACTGTACTGACCTTCCTTGCATCAAAGGATTTTCGAACAATTGAGAAAGCTTCTGGAGGCAGCATAGAAGCAACCTGACAAAACAGAAGCAAGAAAGAAAAATCAGGAGAAGAGTTGATGATTGCATGGATGAATGAGCTGGAGAAAGCAAATTGAAGAGCAGGGCTTATTATACCGGGAATTCGATGGCTTTGGCGATAGCTTGGAGCAGGCCATCGGAAATGGCGAGAGAATCTTTGCCGAGATCGTGTTCGACGGGAACGTTGAGCTTGGAGAGCCTCCAGAAGCCTTGGAATTTGTCGTCGACGGGGGGTAGGGTTTCCTTGTGCAGCAACTTGAGCTTCTTCTTCTCGGAAGGGTACCTCCGCTTGCCGGCTCGCTTGGCGCAGAGGACAATGAAAGGGCGAGGAGAAGAGGAGTGGTGGAGCCTAGGGTTAGGGTTAGAAGGTTGGAGGTGGAGAGGAGTTGGGTTGAGGTTGAAGAGAATGGACATGGTTGGTTTGCAGAAGACAATAGTGGGTTTTGGGAGGGGATAAGGAAACCACCACTCTACTTCCACTCTTCTGCTACTGCTTACATTTTCAGGTAATGTTTGATTGCTAGGACAGATGAGCGGATTGGACTTTGACAGATCCTATTGTTTGATATTATTGTTGGATTGTATTTGAATTGTATTTCTAAATCTAATATAATGCTTATATTCATCCCACGATGATAAAATAATCTAAGGACCCTCCTTGAATTATGATAGATTAGATATAAGTAATATTTTATATACATAGAATATTCT
>JAYMTE010001787.1:0-12458 GCA_036897545.1 Pelargonium fulgidum
AGCATTATAAATCTGTTTTTTTAGTTTAGTTTTTATAGTATGTATAAATATTTAGTGCGAAAATCCGAGAGAAACTGCCAACTGGGTACCAAAACTAGTTAGGAAAATAAATAAAAGAATGACCCCTAAATTATTATGATTTTGGAAAATTTTCCAAGAAATGAATAAAGGAAGAAAAAGGTAGAGGTGATCATGAAATCAACGGCTCTCGTAAATCTCCCACCCAAAACCGTCAGAGTAGGAAGCAGAGAATCGTAACTTCCCCAAAACCATCATATAATCCTCCCTGAAGCCCAGAGGCTTCCAGAAAATTCCATCTCTACAACATCTCATCTGCGATCTCAATCCTTCGTCTCTGCGCCAGAGTACCGCAAAAAGGTCTGCTATTTCCTTTCTATTTTCTCCTATGTTTACACAAATCCTGTACTGTCATGCATAAATTCCTTAATTCTCTATAAAACACAAGCAATTGGATAGATTTGATTGTGCAAATTCATAATTTTTGCGCTATACTCTCATCTAGTCATCTGACATTGGATCAGGTTCAAATCATGTTAGATATCTTGTAATTCTATATCTTTCTATTTCAAATATGTATATGCATGTTCTTATCGTTCTTATGATTTGACTTCAGGAACGATGACTCGCCGTGGTAGCCGCACAATTTACGTTGGGAATCTGCCTGGAGATGTTCGCATGAGAGAAGTGGAAAGTTTGTTTGACAAGGTTTTGAGTTTTACTGCTCTTTGATTTTTTTTTTCTTCTCTTATGTTTGCAATTGAAATTATTTGATGAATTGCTTATGTGAAATTCCGTGGAAGTATGCTAGCTTGATTGATATGTTGTATTGTGGTTTATGTGGAACAGTCATACTCTGTTGAATCTTAGGGATTATAGTATAGTATGCCGTTTCGAATTGATACGAGTGTCTTGCTTGTTGAGATTTTTTTTTTTATGAGAAGTTAGGTAATGTTGCACATTTCATCTTGTATTATCTTGAACATTTTGTAACAAACTTAAGGAATACGAAGTAACTCATTGGTAATTTGTGCATAACTAACTTTTTAGAAGTATAGAGGACACTTATTTTGGGACAAAAGGTGTTGAGTGTGTATTAATTAGTTTTGAAGGATTTTTGGTTAGTTCTGTTACATGTACATCCCGTTTAGTTTCATTTGATGGACAAATAGAAGAATTTGAGAAAATGTTGTGTTTTGTAAAGTACTACCTCTCATTTTCTGGTTTGGAAGTCAGATTCATCCAAACATGAAAAAAATCATTTATTTCATATTCTCTAATGAAGATTCTGGTTTAATGAAATCTACTTTTATAAAGAAGGATATAAATTTGTGGAATCAGCATAGAATCCTGTTTGCTCTGAGATTTTATATTTTGAAAAACCCAGTAATTTGCTAGGCAGAAATGATAAACATTGTGGAATCAAAATGTCAGTGTGGATTTATATTTTCAAATTTTCATTCACACCAGTGTACTTTTGTAGAGCCAACATTCTGGTTGTCATGTTTTTTTTTTTTTTTTTCCTTGGGGGATTTGATTAGCTACAGTACTCAGGGTTGATTGACTACTGCCTATTTTTCACCCTATTAATTTGTTTACTTATTACAGTATGGGCCAATCGTTGACATTGATTTGAAGATTCCTCCAAGACCCCCTGGTTATGCTTTTGTTGAGGTGAGTTCAAGTTTTATGAATTTCATAACTCATGTTGGCTTAGAACTCAATGTAGAGAAATGTTACTTTTGTGCATTTGTGGTTTCACATTGGTATCTGTGGCTATTTGGCAATACATAGCTATTTTAATTAGATTCTCTCTATATCTCGTTCTCATTCATCACACAAGTTTTATTAATTCTTGTACCACAGTATGAAGATTCCCGTGATGCTGAAGATGCAATTCACGGTCGGGATGGCTATGACTTTGATGGGCATCGTTTACGAGTTAGTATCCTTGGCTCTTCCCATCTTTTGATATCTCGTGATTTTGCTTGAACGATTATCTTTTGCTCAATTTTATTCTATTATTGTTTCTTATATTTAATTCTCCGCCTACATCTTTCATAGGTTGAACTAGCACATGGTGGTCGGGGCCATTCATCATCAGTGGATCGCTATAGCAGTTATAGTGGCAGTAATGGTTCACGAGGTGGACTGTCCAGGCGATCTGATTATCGCGGTATTTTCTGTATCTGATGTACTCTTATGCTTCATATGTATAAGATGTATGGATTTGTGAATTGATCTTGTGTATATTTCTTTTTATTTCAGTTTTAGTCACTGGGTTACCTCCATCTGCTTCATGGCAAGACCTCAAGGTGAGCGTGATACTTTCTGTCTTATTGACTTCACTAGGTAAACAACCATGCATGTTTACTTTACATGCATGTGTTTTGACGTTTTACATTGCACTCTCAGTTTTTAATTAGTCAAAGTTTCATAAAGAATTGGATGCCCATTATGTTATTTATTTATCAGGATCACATGCGTCGAGCTGGGGATGTTTGTTTCTCTCAAGTGTTCCGTGATCGTGGTGGTAAGCTGAATCAGTTGTGAACTTGTGATGGTTTATTCTCTTTTTAAACTCTGCCTAAATAAATAAATAAAAAACAACAGTAATTTGGTCATTTGAAATACGATCTTATGCTTAGACTTTTTTTCATCAGTTAATGAAGGATAATAAATCAACTATTTAAGTAAAATATTGGTTGGTATCTTGCTATGGAATAGAGATGAGATGTAGCTATTCGGTGCATGTATCAGGTTAATTGATCTCTTGTACAGATTGGATTACGAGTACTGATATGTGCTGGGGTGGGGAGGGGGATGGGATATATATGTGTGTGTGTGTATATATATATATATAAAGAAGCCCTAACAATATTCAAGTATAAAAAATGGAGGGAAGACAAAAGAGCTTAGGCTAAGAAACCCCAAAAGAGTGTCATGCAAAGCCTGCCACAAAACTTGTAACAGAAAGCGAACACAACCGAACCCTACAACCTAAATGCTAAACATGTGGGGAGAGGATTTGCTAAACAGAATAAACCGTGGTTTAGAACTTAGAAGCAATTGCATACACAGAAAGACAAGTTGATAAATTTTGAAATTCAGTTCTTATTACAGAGGATGTATAATTAATGTATATCTAATATGGTAAAAGATATTTTACTAAGTTAACTTCTATCTATCATGTTGTGCATAGTAATGGCTGATTATCCAACAAACTGAGTCATTCTGTTTTGACTTTTATAAGATCACATTGAAATTTACGTTTCTTAGATCGAGTTAAGTTACTGGTCAATAGAATGATCACTTATGCCAATGATAACTTGTGTCTAACTCCTTATTGAATTGAACTGAGTTTGTAATACTTCTTATTATTCTGCTTCCCCTTTCTCTACGCGCATGACATTTCCCACTTACTCTGTAATTGTATTTTATATTTGCATACGTTATGATATCAAATTAAGTTTGGTTATTTCTGGTGTAAAGAATTACTTTTGAAGTTTTTTCCTTAATTTTCCATCAAATGTTAATCAAAATTTAGTGGCTTCCATAAAAAGCTGGGTGTTTAGTGATTATGGTTTATAAGTTGATGAAAAGAAAATGTACAACTTCTGTTGTTTTTCTTTTGCCCTAATATTGAATTTTGAGCTTTCCTTTGAACATGTGACATATTTCTTGATTAAAAATCTGTTATTTGATGCTTTTAATGTTTTGGTAAATGATTGTAGGCATGACAGGAATTGCGGATTACACAAATTATGAAGACATGAAGTATGCAGTAAGTTAATCTTCTCTTCAAGTGTTAAAATTAGTACTATATATATATATTATGGTTTATTTCATAAATATATCCAATAAGAAATGTCTCAGTTTTTCCTGAACCTGATTTTGGCTTTGTAGATCAGGAAACTTGATGACTCTGAGTTCCGAAATGCATTTTCAAGGGCTCGTGTAAGGGTATGTCACAATTCTTAACTTATTTCTAAACGTTTTCTTTGTTCTTTTGTATTCACATTGCTTTTGCTTACTATACATTTTTTGTTCAGGTGAGAGAGTATGATTCACGGCGAAGCTACTCTAGAAGTCTAAGTCGTAGCCCATTTATGTCAAGAAGCCGCAGCCGCAGCCTTAGCTATAGCAGCAGGAGGTCTTGTCTGCCTTCATTTTTCTCTTGGGTTATTCTGGGGGGTGGGGTGCATAGTAGGATTATGGTGTGGTTATAGTTATTATGCAACTTAAGTTGAGTGTTATCTTGCAGTAAATCTCCGAGGGGAAGATATTCGCGTTCAAGATCTGTTTCTTCACATTCCTACTCGGTGTCACCTCGCCGCTCTCTCTCAAGGTTTGTTCTCGTTATGCCATTATAAATTTCTTAGTGTCTTTTATTTTATAGTAACTGTCATTTCAAGATTTATGTATTACTTTTTGGATATTAATATGGATCTCATTCATGCTGCTGACAAATTTTTTTTTTTTTCTGTAACTCTGTTTTGAGGTTTGTTTTCTGGTTTTGAAGATTCTGTGTCCTGTTTTTCTTACAAGTAGTTCAACATCATATTTTTCACTAGTTAACGATAATCATAAATTGGTCACCTTCAGAGATTTGTGTACCTAAAAATTTCTTTCACACCTGCTGCATTGCTAAGAGTTGGTCCTCACTGAACTATTTAGTCTTTGACGGGCTTCTCAAGGCATGCTTTATCCTGCTCCATCCTTTTATCTTCTGTCATTAATCTGCATTTGCATAATCTGTCCTCATCTGCCTGGATAATGGGGTGAAGTGCCACTGGCATCTTTACATATTGTCTTCCTTCTCAAGATTTCTTTTGTATGTCTGGTAAGATTTTGCGGGACATGTTGCAAATTTCCTATAACAACTTCCTCAGTTTTGGAGATTCTAGGTGTCTTTTATTCTCTAAATGGCTGCAAGTAACTTGGATGTGAATGACCATTTTGGACGAGCTAAGTGCTCAAAGCTCTTTACTCTGACCTACAACTGTTGGGTTATTGTTCATTCAATTCAATTCTTATGGTATAATATACGGGTTCTGTTAAGTTCATCTGGCAGTGATGTCATTAATGTCTAAACTGTTTCTTCGTATTTGTTTTTTGATTAGATGCTTCAGATCATACTGATCTGACCAGTCAGATCTGATTTTATAACTGGAGAGTTCTCCACCAAGTCACCAAGTCACCCACCCCCTCAAAAAAGTTTCCTGAACATGTCTTTAACTCGATATATATTGTTAATCGACCAAGAACTAGAGTGCTTCTCATTTAGAAATGATCCTATATTCTTATGAATGAATAACTTTATGTAATATATTTAAAGGTTCTTATAGTCTGGATTGAGTTAAGCACTCAAGAAACCTATTTAAGGAGAGTTCAGTCTAAAGCATTGCTGTTGGTTTAGTTTTGCTTTGCTTGTCTATGTCCTTTCAAAATAGTTGTTCAACAACTTCCAATTTCATGCTCTGCATTTGGTAGATAAGTAATGCATGTTCCATATTATACCCTTTCACTCGGTCGAGCTGCATTTAATTTGCCGTCTAAATTGTGTTTTATGGGTCTGGAAATTTTCCATTGTCATACGCAACATTTTTAATCGAATCCAATTCTTTTCCTCTTCTACTCCCTCCTGTCAAATTCCTTTTACTATGAAATTTGTTTTGCATCCCTTGGTATTTCTGCCAAGTAGTTCCATCAGTTTTTCATTTTTCCCCAATGTTTTTTAAATACTCCACCAGTTTTGAACTCTTCTAGATCTCATTGAATGATAGTGGATCTATAAAATAATTTATTTGCCAGATTTATGAAAAAATGGGATCCTTTCATTATGGTCCTTTTTTTTTCTCACATCTCAGATATCTTGTTACCCCCTTTCTACTGTTCCACAATTTCCCTCGCAATTAATTTTGTTTTTCAAAGGTGAAACTGGGTTTAAGAAAAAGGGCTCGCCAAGTATGCTGGTTATCATACCAATTTCATAAGGTTGCATTGTTTGCTTGCTAGATCTGGCATATTGCACGACCTGTGGATTGCATGTTAGGGACTTGGTGGAATGAGGGGTGCAAATGCCTGCAACTCTTTTGGTTGTTGAGGTAATGCTGTTTTGTTGATGTGCACCTTCACAAAAACCTAATGGCGTAAAGACTCAAATTATAATATTATTCGTGGTGTGGCAATGGGTGCTGTACCGAATCATGTTGATGAATGAATTGGATTGCACAGCTTGGTTTACTGACTAAATGCTATAGGCACCCATCCACCACAACACATTGGTGTAACAAGTTCAATACTACTTCAACCTAACTTGTGTGCCAGAATTTATTGGAAATTGGCATATAAATGTGATGACATTGATTTTTTTTTTTTTTTTTTTTGCTCTAGTGGTTTATTATATGTTATTACTTCTGTTACTTTCATTTTCCCTTGACTTCATTGGCACATTAGTTCTCATGACGTGCTGGGAACATAATTATGGTGAGGTTGTTTATGACAAGATAGGGTTTTGTGCATTTGCTGTTGGTTGCTGCTTAAGGACTAACGGTATATTCTAAATTCCCATCGATTATTACAACTCTGAGGTGGAGCTGGCTATGAAACTTTTGGATTTTAGAGGATTTTGGAATTGACGTGGGGACTGAATTAGAACTCTTTTTCCATCTTTTGCAGATCTCCGTCAAAGTCCAGATCTCCATCTCTATCTGTGAGTAAATCTTGTTTGCATTTTATTTATCTTTATATATATATTTGGCGTGAGAAGCAACAACAGTCTCATGTTTTGCATGTGACAGCCTGTTAGTCGCAAACGGGTGAGTAGAAGCCCAAGAAAACGCACACCCAGCAGGAGCCCAAGCAGAAGCATATCCCGATCTCCAGCCTCGGTACGATTTTTTCTTCTGGACAAGATTTCATCAATTTCATTACTTGCGATATTGTTCTTAATGTGTTGAAATTATTGCTGTGATATACAGGTGAGGTCTGAACGAAGCCTGTCAGTCGACTCAAGGGATCGATATTGATTGAGAAATAGGGTCTGTATCATAACAGATTATATTTGGTGAAGGCTAGAGGACACCTATAAAATTTAGAACTAGCTGCATGTTTATACATATGATATGGATGTGACTTTTCATCGATCATGTACCGTAGTTCTCTGAAGTTATGTTTTAAGGATGTGGATTTTTTATTTTTTATGTTATTGTTTCTCTTCCAGCCTGTTTGAGTATTGTTTGTTTTTGTCCATGCTTGGTTACTGAGTATTGGATCAGTAGTATTCCTAAAATAAGTTAGTATAATTTAGTTTTTTATAATCATGGTTAGGGCTCTGCATCGGTCCAGGACCGCCATGTGGTAGGCTGGTGTGGCGGTCTGTGCTGACGAGGAAGTTAAAAAAGTAATGCAGTTCAAATGATCAATAACAAGCAACAACTCTAATGAAAGGCTGACAAGCAGTCCAAGTATGCAATCACGATTTATAGCTTCGTGTGACAATGTTGTCTTACCATTTAGACATTGTATTTCAAGAAAAAATTAATTTTAGGCTGTGTTCATTATTTTGGAGTGAAATGAGGATTGATTATTATTTGAAAAGCATGTCAAAGTCTGTTTTTTGGCCTATGTGTTCTTACTTCTTTCCTCCCTAGTTTGCTACATCCTAAACCCTAAACTAATGTACTAATCATCAACCTTAAGCCTGTCCCATCACATTCAAATTACAATTATTTCTGACTGCAAAAAATGTGATGAAGCCATGAATTATTCATATGTCAGTGCATGTTGAAGTATGTCAAATTCACATTGAATAAATAATCTATCAAATGGAGCGTTCTAGTGGCAGTCGTGCATTTAGTAGTGGTGGTGTGAGACTACTTTTGGGGCTTCAGGTGGAGTCACTTGTCTAGGCGTAGAAATGCATTGGAAACATTTAGTACCCGTCAACTCTAAATAGTTAGAGGAACTTTAGACTCGCAAACATAGTTTCCTCACATGTTACCTAAAAATATATATATATATATATATATAAACATTGAATAAATATAAAATAAACGAAGTAAATATAATGATAGAACATACATCTTATTCATAAAATTGACTTTCTAATAACAAAAGTCTATTCTATATTATACATATGATACATTTAACATAATATTGAAGTTCGTTATGATCAAGGCTTCGTTATGATCAAGGCTTCGTTACGAAGGTGACCATAACTCGTTTATGTTTGCCTCTAATGTTGTTTCCGCTAGTCTGTTTATAGATGGACATCATGCTATATAAGTAGTAAACCATCAATGACGTAAGTGTACATTATTAACAAGAAAAATGTGAGACTCTCAAGTGAAGAGAGTGTTTTATTGGATAAATAAGTAACCATGTCCTTTTAAGTTGGGTCTCATGCACAAATTGTGCAAATAACTCAAAATATCATCAAAATTTTGTTTATGATTGACACACTAAAATATCTCATTTTAGAAGACTGATAAATTTAATAAAAAGAAGGAATATTTATGGTAGAAATGAAATGCCTATAGTTTCTGAATGGTGAGAAGAAAGAAAAAAAAAAAAAAAAAGTCTGCCACTGAATTGTTCCTTCTTCAGAGAAGCTTGCCATGATATTTCACTATAATCAAGTACAACTCTGGAATTGGATTGATAAGCATTTCCATAAATGGAGATAGCAACCATGACTTGACCAGCCATTTACAATTTACAATACCACTTTTGTGTTGTTACCAACAGCATAAACTTGTTGGTGAGACAACTGGGAAGATGAGTGGAAAAACAGGCAAATTGCTGATATGTCATCCATTGCAATCCCCGGGCGCTTGCGTTTCCACGCCCTCCCCGCACACTCTACCAGTTGCTTCGCTGACTTTGCTCGGTCTGACGCTGAAGAAACGATTCTCACAGCTTCTTCGTTGGAGATCACGTCCCATACCTATTCGTTACCAATTCAGTATTTCAGTTTCTTTTCTAAGATGTAACAAGATTTTTGTGAAACATAGATATGAATGGATGTGCTTAGTGCTTACCCCATCCGTTGCCAACACGACGAATTGGTCTCTGCTGGTTATGTTTCTTTGTGTGACTTCAGGGACGGAAATGAGCCCGAACTTCTTTATGCAGTAATCTCCGAAGGCTCTAGACATTGCCAGTCCGGGATATTCTTCATGTGGCAGCCACACTCTATGTACTCCTGGCTCATCCTCTAAACAGAATACCCGCCCGTTGCACTCGCTTATTCGCTCAGCCTCTTCTGCATTTTCACGATTATGGTAATGTAAGGATCAATACAAACAATGTTCGATCAAGTGGAGAGAGGGAGAGACTAACGAGGTAAATTGGGCTTGAAATCAATGGTAAGCTGTACTGGCACCAAGCTTCCATCATCCATAGTAGTAGCCAACACAGCACGTGAATCACCGACATTTGCAATAACAATGAGATCACCCTAGAAGAACCATAAATCCCAAGAGCTATATGGTTAATTACTTTCAAACGTGTAAATATTCTGTAGCTATATATATATCGAGATCTTACAATCCTAGTTAAGAAAACAGAGAATGTGTATGTATCGTTTTGAGTCATCTAAATAGGTAGGACATAAGTGAAAGCTTAGCCTATCGAATCCTCATTCGTCGTCCATAAGTAGGAAGCATATGGGCTCGACTACTAGTTAAAAACAAATTGCATAATATACATTTCAAATGACAAGTAGTTGTGAAAAGTGAGAACAACGATTCATTATCAACAATTAACAAAGGAACTTTCATCACCTGTCTGACTATTGAAAGGGCGGTAGTGCCACTGTAAAATGAATCAATCTTTCGACACTGCTCAAGCTCTTGATCAATGGTAGCACAAGTTTTTAGATAGGAATGCTTCCATATATTAAACCGATTATGGTTTTTGTCCGTTTCCAAGTCTAAGTCCGGGTCTAGTGAAGTTTCAGCAAGAGCCTCCTGCCAATTACACAACAAAGACGGGGGCATCGACTCTCTGACCCTTTTTGCAACAAAATGGCCCCATGTACCATGACCATCAAATATCCCACAAAAGATCATATCTGACTGACATCCAAATTCCTGGGTTTTTATACAATAATCACTTTTATCAATCCATGAAAAACATAAATCAACATTCATATTAAAACACATATATACCAAAAGAGTATGAGAAGAGCAATGCTCGGTATAGCATATTAGCATACCTCCCACACCATGCACGAATCCTGGTTTACACCTTTGTTGCCTTTCTTCGAGAAAGCTGAGGCAAAATTATTAGAACCGTCAACATTTACAATGCCAGAAGAGCGCAATATCAACTCATTCTTCTTCGCTTCCTTTGCCATTGCTTCCGCAGCTTCTCTTCCATCGCAGTGCCCGGAATTCTTCCCTTTTCTGATCGAGAAAGACCTCGCCAATCCATTGAACATAGACGAGAAATGCCCCATCACCACCTCTGCAATCAAATTCCCACAGAAAAGTTAGGCCCAGTTCTTCCTAGTTGTTGCTTCTCAAAAACTCAAGCTGGCAACAAAACTATATACACACCAATCACTATGATTCTTGGAAATTAAAATAAAGATGGAAACATATGTAGATAAAAGAAAGATCATAAAATTGCATGAGGAAGTTTTTTATTGTTTAGTTTCCATTAAACAAAGGGAATTTTCTCTTGAATTTCTTGAGAACCAAATGGAGACCACTAAATTTAGCAACACTGTAAGTCTGTGACTTGATCAGATAGTCCTGATCTGACTCAGAAAGCTGAGAATCTCATAGTTTTATAACAGGAAAAATACAAATCACAGTTACTGAAAGAAATTACAGAGAATATTCACCATTCTTAGATGGAATTCCAACTAGGCTCTCAGAATTTTCAATACCAAAACAAGTACACTCAACCAGGAAACAAACATTAGTCATGAAACCACCCAAATTTATCAAAACATAATATTGTATCCTTAACTCCCTGTTTGGCCACAGACCTACACAAAAAAAAAAAAAATCTGAACTTTAAAGTTCAGACTCTCACCACTCAGAAGGGTTATCAGAAAACAGAAGCTTCACCCAATTCAAACAAAATTTTCTCGGCAACCAAACAGAGCAAAAACGGGAAAAAGAGGAGAAAACTCAAACCGACCATACTCAGACTCATAAACAATCTTAAAAGGACATTTTTGGTCATTTATCTCTGAAACTAAACGAAACCCAGTTCAAAACTCGAACAAAGAAGAAAAACCCAGTTGATAACTTTAGCTTTTACGGCAACCATGAACGCAAATTTCATTTCTTTTCGATCATTTTCTGGAAAACCAAACAGAACCCATAATCCAAAAGTAAAACTTTTGTTTGTAGAAGCAAATCGAGAGGTGAAAGACCTTGAGTATCCCGGCGAGTTTACAGGAAAAATGGAAGTGATCAGAGTTGCCGGAAAATGGAGGTGGCCTGCCGGAGAGTGAGGAAACTCCGACGAGTGGAGCTGAGATCTCGAGAGGTGGATAGAGATGGAGACCGACCACAAACCATGTTTGGGGTCTGTTTTTATCCTCGGAGAAGAAAACAAAGTAACGACCTTTTGTACATACACGCACCCAAACCCAACACTTGCTCCTTAATTCCTCTCTGCACTCAACATGCTTCTTCTCTTCTCTTAAACCGTTACGGCTTGCCCTTTTTTCCTTTAAAAGGTGTATTGCTTTTCTTCTTCTCTTCCTTCTTTTAATTGGCACTTAAACTAATATTTTATCCTTAAAAACAATCAATTTGATTGGAGGGAGTGAAATAACTGGCACTTAAACTAATATGTTATCCTTAAAAACAATAAATTTGATTGGTGGGAGTCAAAAAAGAAAATAGAATTGTACACACTGGCACGGGTGACACACCGATATAATGAGCATCTTTAAAACGTCTTATTTGTAGTCTTCATCATGCAACTCGCTCTTATATTTAGTATCTGAATGATGATTTGTGTTTATTTATATGGTTTAGTTATAATCTTGTTGCTTTAACAGATATGTATTGTACTTAGCATTCATGAAAAAAGATTAGGCTTTTCTATTTAAAATGAAAGTTTGAGACGTCACACAAGATCGATTATACTTTTGTTCTTAAAACTTATGTGTGTTTTGTATTCGACGCTCATTGAAACGACTAACACTCTACCTAATATCACACATGATCAGTTTTCTCTGCCCTTGTCCCTCGATGATACCATAAGTTTGTCACTCTATGTATAAGAACCCATATATTTGTGTGTACATTAGAAGATATTGGGATTTACTTTTAGTTATAGAGATTTATTATTCACATGGAGGTTTGGTTCTTCTACTTCGCTTTTCATTGTATCCTTTTTCTTTCTTTGCCCTCCATTTAGTTATTAGTCCATAATGACCAAAAAAAAAAAAAAAAAACTAAGTGCCA